>JAZHYW010044549.1:0-63953 GCA_037355805.1 Ixodes ricinus | reverse complement strand
CAACTAGAGGTCAGCAGCCCCTGTTGCTAATCAAAAACCAAGAGCAAGTATTTTGTCTCCCCAGCCATGGGCGATAAGGAGTGCTTCTACCTTCAAACAGTGAAACAATATAAGGAAGATCAAGATAGAAACATAAGTAACACGAGAGAGTGTCCACGAAACCGCTTTCAATCCCTGTCTCCACCGGGCGGAAAACTGGGTTGGAGGATTCTAAGAATGAAACAATGTGCGCATTCGGAGGTAGATAAAAGAAACGCTTTTGAACGAGCTTGGAAGTCAACGTTAAGCCACAATAGGCACACAAGGGATTTTGTGAAAGCACAATATAGGTCACTGCAGCTTAATAAACCCAGCAGGATCTAGCTTCCTTGGCCGAAGAAGTGTTCGCACTCACTCGAAAACGAGCTGGCACATTTTCACAATAGCAACCCCTGAACCGGCAATTTCCGAAAATGACCGTACCGAGCGTTTGCGTCACAATCTTCCGCTGACGGAACTACTCTAGCATCAAAGAAGAGCTTTAAAATCCGGATGACGTCACCAACACTTTGCTAGCTCCAAGCGTAAAATGCCATTCAAAAATACCTAAAAAGAAAACAAAGACAAGAACAAAAAAAGTGCGGACAAGAGGACGCACAAAGGCGGGCGTACTTGAGGCTATTATTTTGGTCTTTTGTTGGCATTCAGAGTCTGCGTTTTGCTCATGCCTTGTTTTCTGTCCTCTGTTTGGTCGCTTGCCTCCAAGTCTGCAATCGGTTCAGCTTCGCCCTGGAGTCTGTCGGTCCCTTGTTCCGTAGATTGTTCCGGCGACGGATATTTTCGAAGTTTCAAAAATGTATTTGAGATACTGAGTACAAGATAGTGAGAAATCTAATTAAGATAGAGTAGCAAATATTCTAAACGAAATGTACTTACAAGATACCGAAATACTACCAAAAGTGTTTATATACAGTATCTTGAGTAGAGCATTTAAGATAGGCAAAAGTCTGCATCTTACACGCGCGTTCGTCAACGCCTGATTTTGGTTATATACTTCGAATCTTTTATGAGGGGAAGGCATGCGGCGCGTGTACTTACATTCCCAGAACTCTCCTTGTTGTTTGGGTAATTTAGCAATAGGCCTATCGTGTATGGCCGATCACTGATACGCGTTTGCGTGCGCACGTCACCAATCGGTAGCATGGTGTTCGACATCATAGATTTTTTTGGCACCTGCCTTATGCATGCATATAACCCTGATTACTTCTCACTTATTGGGAACAGCTGGAATATTACGAGGAAGTTTGTGTCTTAACGAACGGATTAAAAAATGATCATCCGGTGTGCATTCCAATCATGTCGACTCGTTTCTCAGAATAATTCCAATAAACACCGTTGATTTTCTTAAATAGTTTCTCGTTACCAGGAAGAAACTTGTAGCGTTGCTGGCGATACTTTCGGTAATTAAAATTCAAGTTGCAATAGCTGGTGGTTTATGTAAAGTCAATTGTTTAAAGATTAGGCAGCGGTTGGTTAGCCCTCCCCAGGAGACATCTGACGTTTGTGCAGTAGATGAGAAATTTTGTGGGTGCAGTATGACCACTAGTCTGGGGTCCTTTAAGGTGCATCACGCAGTAGTGATGTACGAACGCTCATACCGATCAAAACCGTCAGGGGCAGGATACGAACTGATCGGGGTCCCTGGGGTCTACAGAGCGAGGCTTCACTTGAACTGCACCAAATTGCCGGAGGGTAAATTGAACAGATATTAACGACATTACTCGCTTTTAGGCTCGCAAAAAGCGATTGCAAGGTCTGATATGGGACGAAGTTGTCGTTATGATCGACCTGCGCGTCTACAAAAATTGTTAGACTTTTAGCGTGCCCTTGATCATTTGTCACATCGGTGCTTTTCTTCTCTGACTGGAAGTCAGGGAACTGGGACGAGGAGAAGGTTAGGGTTGTAATCTTTACTGAGAAAAACTAACCAACATAGGATTACTCAGGGACTGGTAAAAAAGTAAAACAAACGAACAAGCATACTAATAACTCTTTTTTTTCTCGAACAAAAACTTACTAAATACTTACTCCGTTTCCGGAAAGACGTAGTGCATACAAACAACGCGTTACTGCTATCCTGGCGCACTGCGCGACACTGCCACGCCGAATCACATGAACTTCTGTATATTACCGTCCTGCAACACGGTGTATGTGCCCGTTTCTTTGTGTTGCATGCCCGTTTTCAGCTTCAAGCACCAGCAGTCTTGGGGTTCATGGCCGAATTTGACAACGCTACAATGCCGTCCAACAGTGCAATGCACGAGGCATTTTGTTGTGCATTAGTCGCCCTTTGACCACGCAAGTTGTTTATGCATGATTATAAACAAAGGAAACCTCTGTTGCCTCAGACTCTAAGAACCATGTTGCCGAAACGAATTTCCCGGTTATAAGTGACATGTAAGTGTCATAATACTAGTATAGTTTAATGCTTCGCAGTCGCAGCTTTCCTCTCGGGGTGGCGTCACACTTTGACGGCGTTCGAGCCGACGCGAGGAGATTTTGCATTTGCGCTGAGCATGAAAGCGAAACCTCTATGCATGCCAAAGCTCCTCGAGGTTTGTAGACACAATTCTGTTACACATACTACTCACTGAATTCATATGCGCTGACTTTCGTGCACCAATTTGTTAGGATGTGAAAAATTAAAATAAAATAAAAGAACGGAGGGTTGGAATTTAGATGGTCACAGAAGTAGAGGCATTTCAAGTGGCACCATCTTGAACGGTGTCCAGGCATGCATAGATGCAGCTTATACCTTAATAGGTACGACGCGCTTTGTTTTATTTCGAGTGTTAAAACATTTTTTCCCGGACATGCTCATGAAAGCGCAGCAAGTGCTTTTCTTCAGCTCTAAAAGGCAAAACAATTTTTCATGATGATTCAACCAATGCCGTCAAGAACTTAATTTTGTGCACTATCATACATATAATTTATTCATCATTGCCTATGACCCTGTCAGGCCCTCAAATTGGGTTTCTCTTCCATGTTGGTTCTTGTGGGGCCTCCCTACTGCTTGCACCATCTGAAAAGCACGAGAAAATTCTACATAAGCAAATCATATCGCACATTCGTCGATGGTCTGTGTAGCATGTCGCTACAAAAGACTACACCTTGCATTGAGCCGTTATTGAAGGATACTGCGGCAGGATGAGGTTTCCACCTAATGCGATTGAAACCAGTGCTAGCTCCAAGCTCTACGTGTATTGGTAAGTGTGAATAGAATATGATCAAGCAACTTTATACCACACAAAGTATATACGCACAATTTTGTTTCACACACATTACCTCTCGCCAAAAAAAAACCTCGTTCCAAAAACCGGCTTTGACCTCTATGACGCGAATCAGTTTCGCGTGACAATAGTTCAGGGAGACAGCATCAACAATAACGCCACTCTATATACATCTAGTCTCCTCTTGAACAATGTTTTCACGGAGCGTTTGTTGTACCTTCAAGAGTGCTTCGGCGCGGCAACTTCATTTAACAAAAAGAAAAAAAAGTCTAAACGAATAATAAACTCATACACAACTGTCCCACTTTGATCCCTGTGTGCTGCCTTGACAGCTCAAAGATGGATGAAGGGGTGTGACAGCTCAATACTTTCCTAGTGATAGGGCGGTGGCTTGCGCCACTTATCGGACGTTTTTTCCGATTGGAATCTGAGAGTGGTTTGAATTGAGTAGTGCCGTGCCACTCCTGCAGCCTTTTCATAGTGTCCGGCAAGCGGAGAAAATAATTTGGTCCGGCCTTTTATTGTCAAAGCTATACTCAGTTTCACACCAAGCCCGATGGCAGCTCGACGCAACGATCCGGATGGAGTGAACCAAAAAGTGCCAAAAATGTATCGGCACGCCATTCGTCGTTTTTGTGGGTTTTTGCAATCCCTGGTTAAACCAATCACACAGTGAATGTGCCGGGATGCTTTGATTTTTTTCTGCACCTGATTGATTTAGACGGAGATGCGAGACGCACAAAGGCGACGAGTGACCATGACGATGCACTTTTAAAGCTACTCGTTTGGTCCCGTCATATCGTAGGGTCGACTACGCTCGGACGTGGTTTCACACGAAGTACAGACAAGAAAGACTCCAGCTGTACTTACGGCAATTTACCATCCCTTCCCGTAGCCAACAGCAAACGGTGTGGCCAGGACGTGTCCACCTCCGAAGCCGTGTCCACCGTAGCCGAATCCGGAGCCAAAGCCGAGTCCGTGGCCGAATCCACCGTAGGCGACAACTGGAGCTGCAGCCACGTGTGCCACTGGAGCGGCGGCCACATGGGCGACGGCTGGAAGCGTGGCCTGGGCGGTGACGGTATGGGTCTTGGACACGACGTGGGTGTAAGGACCAGCCGCCACGTGCGAGACGGCGGCAACAGGAGCCACGTGGGCTACGGGTGCCACGACTACAGGAGCCACGTGGGCCACGGGAGCAGCGGCAAGGTGGGCGACTCCACCACCGAGGAGTCCGGCGGAGGCGACGGCGACAAGGCCGAGAAGGGCGGCAACGAACTGCGTAAAATAGATCACAGCACATTGATTATTAGACAGTTTTAGTATAGCGTTGCCGGTGCTATACTTAAACTACGCTAAAAACTACCTGCTCGGACCGATCTTAGTTGTGCGTTCCGTAGACGTTGCCGAGTGAACATTTCGGATGATCTTCTTGACTCAGTTTGTCAGAGCAGCTGTATTTCGCGTGCTTACAGCACCGCCATGCTCCTCAAAGGAAATATTGAAAATTAAAACGTTTTCAATAATTTTATTTCAAATAAAGCCATGCTGCAGCTGCCTGGTTAAGCGCGCATTTCTGTGGGATACGGAGACTATACGAGTACGAGTGCGTAGTCAAATTCAATCACGGAGCCTCCGTCAATCGTCCCGTGGAAACGGCAACTTTTATTAATGTTATCGCGGGGAGAGATTCATGACCTACTGATGTCCAGTGCACGGCGACAACTTGGGCGATTTTTTAAAAGTCGTTCGTCCGTCGGCGAAGAACTGCGCGAAGAGTCTTGGCGTTGAGCAGATAGCAGCGTTCACGTACATCGCGAGCTGTGAACATTTCCACTATGCACTCCTTCAGCTGCACGGCGATCTGACTAGACTGCGTACTTCCCGGAATGAATTGCCGGGCTAAACATCATGTAATTTCACATAACACTGAACTTCGCGAACACCACATCGCCCAGGCTGCGGCAGTGGAAGTAACCGCCATCTTGAAACTGGCGCTCTCGCTGAGCCCGAGATCTTCCAAGAGCTTCCCTCAAAGCCCGCTAGCCCGCAGCGCGAAATATCCAGCGTTGCGTACGTACGCAATACACTAGCCCTCCTATTGCGTTCTGCGCATGCGCACTCCCGACCCGCAATTTCTTTGCTCACGCAAAGCTTAGCGTACGGTGCACTAAACCTGTCTGCTATCACGTAATAGCGTTACAAGCATTGACTTCTATTTCTCGGTGACATAACAGAAACAGCTCGCTGACGGCTGGATTATTCTTCGGAAAGAACGGCTGTTCGATAGCGCATCCTTTTCTTACCTGTACAAAGCTCTACTTAAAGTTCTCACTTTGTCGTGACCTTCGCATACATTATCCTCATAATGGACGACCTCGAGATGGCAATGGGGGTGTTGGTGCCATTAATAAAGTACATGAGAACGCTAATTGTAGAGATTCGTCTGGCTAGCTTAAATTGTTGACCATGCCAAAGACATGGTCCCTAACGGCCATGGTACGGTTTTGAGGGCAAAGGAATAAGGGCATTCAAACACTGTGCTCAAATCACCAAACTAATGGCTGTTTACTCTTTGCAGGACATGGGTATCAACGAATGTGAGACACTAACAATACCCACAGGAGTTATAAATCTGGAACCATACCGTTCATACAGCTCCACGAGCTACTTCGCTAAGAGCGTTTTGGTGTCGACTCACCAGAGGGTGCTACCCCACGTTCCCTCTGGTTGCGCATTTTCTCCACCCTAACATGTGACTGTAGTGGAATGTGAAACACACCTTACGCATTGCTGTTTTAAATTCGAAATGTAAGGGCCTCCGCATGCGAAACATTAAATTATAATGACCTTTCCCGTACGAGTCAAACGTTTGCAGACCAGCACTAAGCAAGTTTGGATTTTTTGTTTTCCTCTTTCCTCTTCGATCTCCGGTACTGGCCAAGCGGTTGCTAGGTATTTGAGAGAAAAGTATAACTGAATTGCGATGTGGTTTTTTGTATAGGCTACTTGCAGGTTATCACAATAAACAATTTTGACTTCTTGGTCTCTTCCTCTTGGATTAGCGAAAGGGTAGAGATATTTAAAGAAACGAGGGCAGCGTAACGCCTCTTTTAAGCTTAGTATTTTCCTGATTTTATCTGGTTCCTACTGGGCGGAGTGCCTTATGTTCTTGCTCACGGACTGCAGCTAAGAAAAGATTCCGGTATGATCAAAGCGACGTATCGACGCAAAGGCAGAGCTATCGGATACGTAATCAAAGTATGCGCTGTACGTCGGCTTCTAAAGCGGAAGGTTGAGACTGCCTATTCTTGTTTCGAGGTCGAGATAGGAAAAAGTATCCGGAGGAAGATGTTCAAATTTAGGATTAGCAATTTTGCTATTAGGTTTATGTTGGTTTAACAATGTCCTGGCATGCCACAACACTCACCAGCATGTTGTTAGGCGGTTGTAAGGTGTCTTGTACCTGCGACAGAATCGAATGCAACGGTCACACAGTTCCACATGGTCACTTTTATACCCCTTGCCCAGCACAGACACCTGGGAGACGTTAGTGGGGAGGGGGCGGGGGCAGGACAGAAAAAAGTGATAGTGGAAAGGAAAAGAAGATTTGAACCGACGCAACGGAGAAGGACTCTGGGCTATCAAACCAGTGGCGACTCCCGGACCCTGCATGCCTACCCTTAAACCAGGAAGGCCGCCTCTGCTCAGGCAACGGGTGTGGCTAACCGATTTCCATCACAGCCAAGGCTGCAACCGTTTCGGCGCGGCAGGAGCCGACTAAACACCCTAGCGTCCCACATCGGCAGCAAATCCGTAGACCGAAAAACACTCGGCTAGAGCTATCGGGTTTCGAACGGAGGACCAAAGGGAGAAGGCCGACTGCACCTGGCACCTCAACGTCTCGGTCAACTGTGGACAGGCCACGGTGACCTTCAGACGTCCTTGGGGCACTTCTGCGTCCTTAAAGGTTGGCGTCACATCTAGTGTCGTGAGCCAATCTAGGGGCCAGCCTCGAATGGGAATTGGTCCACAGCGTTCGTGTGCGCTGACGGTTTTTCCAGCTGGCTCGGAGGTGACTCCTAGACTCTGTATGTTCAGAGGAGGTTGATTCAGATACCCACCGGTGTAAGATACGTGGTCGCTCTCAAAACCGCGCCTATTTTTGCCTCGCCGTCTTTCAATTTCATGACGCAAGGGTGTTATTAAAATTTTGTTCTGCATTAACAGACCCCGATTGATTGAGCACCTGTTTTTATTTTTAAGCTGGGATAGTTCCAATCTCGGAGTGAATTCGTTCATTCGCCGAAGCGAAATTAATTTCTAAGTGGTTTGATTTGTTGCTTTTGATCGCTTTAATGTCCGCATTTACGTTTGAGATTTTAACAGATTTCAGTCTGAACGTTTTTGAGATGCACTAGTATGTGCGTCAAGAATGAAGCAAAATATAGGACACATAGCTTATAATCTCAATATACAAACAAAGTTCCAGCTTCGCTTTTCTGAACTGTATTTCAAGATATCGCCATTTATCAAGGTCGTCTTACCGAAGTAAGATGTGAGCATTATTTCAGTAGTTGGATGATTATCCTATACTTTTTCGGGAACCAAACATGACCTCACGCTTTCCAAAGGGCTATTGATGATTATGAGCGATGGACATACCTCCGAGGAGAAATGGGGTGGTCTGAACAGGGTGGGTCTTGGGGAGAGGACAAATATTAGGTAAGTGTTTAACGTTACAAATGCAGCAAGATGTCGCGAAGGTGTTCAGTGTGCGCACGCTTGAAATGGGTAAGGACATTGAGGAAGGTGTTATTAGCCGCCGAGTTTTAATAAAGTTACTACGGAAATTTCAAAGTCACATAGTTTTCTAACCAATAAAGCGAGTAGCTGTCAACTTTCGTTTCTTTTAAAATGGAACGGTGGAATGCTTTCTCGTGAAAGAGTTCTTGAATAGACTAACTAATGCCTTAAGTTTTCCGTGAGTGTAGAATATTAAACAGAATACAAATTGAAGGATTTTGAATTTGTTAAAAATTGTTCTTACCCTGGTTGCTCAAACTAAACAAACTTTAAGGAAATAATTTAACCAATTTAGGAGTTGTGGAATTCAAATATCTGGAGATTAAACGCTGGACCGTCGTACTCGAGTGAACTGGCGGGCAGGCTTTGGCGTGGCTTTAGCAGCCGTCTCTTTCGGAACACAGCTGAGCATTACAGAATGCATCGGAAAGTGTGAATATTAAGGCCGAGACAAAGACCAACAAAGCAGCGATAAACCAAAACAAAGATTTTAAGGAAAACACTCTAATCTCTCTTTGATAAAGTTCTTTACCCGAAAACAACTAAAAACCGCGATGATAAAAAGTAATTCAAGTTCAGGTTTATTTTACTCAATGACCTTTGCGTAGGAAGTACCGGGAGAAGGAGAGATAGTGAACACGAAGCCCGACCATCACCTCCTAGAGAGCAAAGCCGCATGGCTGAATACTCTGCACCGCATGAAGGAAGGTTAACGCGGGGCTCAACTTAAACACGAGTGCCGCGTCAGCGTTCGCCTGAAACTCGTGCTTAATCAGTAAGGACACGAGCCCCATCCGAATGATGACACAGCGCTCGTGTCCCATCCGCTCGCCTCGCTCGCCTTTTCTTCTTTTTTTTAATGGGACTACAGCAGTGCTGCTAATACTCGTATTCACCTTAAAGAACCGCAGTAAAAAAAGTCCGGCTTCTCGCGAAGGATGACTAATTTCCCCCTAAATATGTTGAATTAAGCCATATGTATCCGTATCTTAGACTAGCTTTATGTTCGTTTTTGTTTCTTATCAAGACGTGCACGTTTTGAATTCCAAAGGCATCGTTTCTTCCACTGACAACCAAATCGAGTAAGAACTACTTCGCGCAGCGCATGGAGAATGCGCCAAGCTTCCTTTTTTCTCGATGTGCCAACGCGTAGAGGAGGTTTTAACCTGACATACTCAAAAAGATGAATAAACATCAGTACGCTCAATAAAGATGTTTACACTCATTTCAGTATAAACCTTGTTAACTTTCAAACAGACCAGAATACCAGACTATATATTATTTAAACAATCGATGGAAACATAGAGCGTGGCGAGTTGCGACCTACTTATTTTTGTCTTATTGTTGTCTTACTGTTGTCTTACAGGTGCCTTACTGTTGTCTTATTGTTGTCTTACTGTTGCCTTGATGTTGTCTTACTGCTGTCTTATTTTGGTTTTACTGGTATCTTTTATTGCCTTGTATTGTTGTCTTACTGTTGCCATGCTGTTGTCTTACTGTCTGTCTTATTGTTGTCTGATTGTTGTCTTGTCGTTGTCGTATCGTTGTCTTATTCCTGCTGCTTATTGTTAACGCCAACGAGGTTGCGGCGTTATCCAATAAGAACACCGAAGAAAGAACAAGTCCCTGAGCAAAACGTTTGAACACAATAAACAACGTCCTGAGTTTTTCTAGCTGTCTCTGATTATAATAAGATTGTGTTTATGGCCTGATAGCGACGGAGGGCATACATGGTGTGCCATATTGGAAAGCACAGCAAAGGCACAAATTTGTCGTAATTTCCAAACCTTTTGTACCTTTTAGATCAAAATATGCCCCACAAGAAGTTCTGAATTAAAAAAAGGAAAGAAGAAGACTGTTTGAGGCGTTTTCATTTTTGTTTACGGCGTGGAGAACGTGGTTAGCGGCCGACCTAAGCCGGCGCATGTGTCCGAGGCGTTTTTCCGACTCGGTGATTATGCGGAGTCCGAACCAGATCGCGAGCAAAGATTGGCGAAGGCGAAGCAAGTTCGTTCCGGTTTGGAAGTTCCTAAACCTTCCCGTCAATTTGTTTCAAGGATCGGCCCGGCGAGAAGCCGATGCAATCGCGGGCTGGCGGAGAGTATCGCATTTTACTGCTCGTAATGCGCGCCGTTTATTTACCGTAGAATTAGAACCGTTGGTACTTTAAAAAAACGCGGGGCGTGACATTTTGGAAGTATCTTATTGTCACTCCGCAGTCAATGACCTCATGGCATAGCCTCCTCTACTCACAAAGCCTGGCAGTTCGACGATGGAGCAATAAAGTGCCCAGTCGCAGATTTAGAGCGCGAGGACCTGGTAGCACAGAACATCAAAGAGCCATTTCTTGGGGAACCTGGACGTCAGCGTATAGCTTTCGGAGCGGCGAGGACCCGAAACACACTTGTTCGCTCGGAAGAAGAGTGTTTTGGCGTCTGGCCGCAGCGGGGCGCTAGTCACGTGGCTCTCCTCTCATCCGTTGTCTTTCGCGCCACCTTTTACATTTCGGCGACCGCTTCTCGTGGCGATTTACCAGGCTTTGTCAGTATATAGGAGGCTATTCTTTTGGTCATTGACTGCGGATAAGCCAATAAAGCGTTCTAAGGCGGTGACAAGAACGCCTTAGAACAAATCACAAAGCATAAAGTGTGAACATACTGAGCTTTGCCCGGCCTTTCTTAAGTTGTCACGGACTATGGTAGACATTTTTGAGTGATCGACTCCTCTTTAGTGAAGCCTGGGGGCAAAACAGACCAGCTAACGTCAGCAAAAATGTCAGGTATTTCGCTCTACGAGAACTGTGAAATCTCGCAATGGAGATGGAAAAGTACCGCCTGCCAAGGTCCCGTTTGCTCGAAGCTGGTTAACTCTAACCGCGGTTAGAAGTTCAGCGCATTTCCCTACGAGGGAGAATTTTAAATCACGTGACCGGCAGAGTAAGGACGGGAAAAGATGGCTGTGCCCCGGTGAATTAGCGCCGCTCGCTTTGGAACTAAATGTCATTGTAGCTGCAATATCGGGCGCGTTACTCAGCAATGCACGGTGCAGGAGGCTTTCGCTTTGCCTTACCTCACTTAAATTGCAAAGCATAAGCAATGACCTCGCCGCATTTTTTAGATGGTCTTTCGATTCTGGCCATTCCTAAGCCTAAATGAACGCGATAGTTGTCGGCATGGCAACGTCTTTGGAAAGTGGATTGCCTAGACCACGGCCTAGACTCAATCGGCCGGGTATTGATAGCACACAAAAGCAGACAGCGTCCCATAGACCTTTTGCTAAATTTCCCAAGCACCGAGGTGCATGCTACGAGTGCAGTTACACTCGCTGCACGTGCTGGCGTCTGCAATAGTAACTGTTCTAAAGCAAAAAAGCCTAAAACGAATTTTGCCTTGCACGCGCTTTCGTCAAAGCCTTATTATGATTATTTACTTCGAATCTTTTATAAGGGGAGGGCCAGCGCGCGGGGATCGTAGAATTACACTTCCAGCGTTCTCCTCGATGCTCGGGTAATTTACTAATAGGTCAATTTTGAATAGAGCCGAATTACAGGTTTTTCAATTTATGATGGTGTTATATACAGTTCTTACATGCTGGCCAACAATGCTGCTGGTGTACCACCCGCCTTTACTGCTCACTTCTTTCTCATCGTTTCTAGAACCGAACGTCGTCGTCCTTTTTCAAACTTTTACAAACTAGGTGTGAAAAATTAGAAATTTTCCAAACCGGGGTTAATTGTAGTTTTCCCTTAGCGATTATCTGTACCACGAGCAATAAAAAATGTTTCTTAGGCTCATATGTATGCCGCGCTGCGTCGCGAAAACCTAGAGGCGCGCATTTTTGGGTCCCCCGTTTCGGGAACTTTTTCGCGGAAGCCACTTATATTCGCTACAACCAGTAGGTGACACCAGCTATCACCCCATAATAAAACACGGAGCTATCGCTCATCCAGCCCTCGTCAAACTTGGATAGGTACTTGTAGGTACCTCAGTAGGGAAGGGCGTTTAACTTTTAACCGCGGTTAAAGTTAACCGGCTTCGAGCAAACAGGTCCTGGGCGCACACAGTGCATTGTACTACATCATACAAAAGACAGTCTGCATACAGATTCGAGTGCGAGTCACCGCGAGATCCCTGCGTCGTATGCCGCCCAGCAATGCATTCAAGGATCAGATTTAGCACGCGGCATTCAAACCACAGGCATATTGCGCTGACTCGTGTTTGCACGACTGTCTTTTGTATGATGTATGAAGAGTGTGACCCCGGCTTAAGGTAAGTCGCTGTCTGTTAGAATGTCCCAAGATAGTTTATATTGTTCTGAGAGATGTCGCACTCTTTTAACGGGAGAACTGCATTAAAAAAAAGGTCAGAGCATTCTGAAAAAAAAAAAGAAGTCACAATGAACGGTAGCAGTGTTCCAAAGAAAGCAAGTCTCCTGAACAAGACCACAGCGTTAATGCTGAAGTAGGACACAGTGTTTTCAAGCCCTGACGAAAGTTCGCATTGTTCTGACAAAAGGGCACAATGCTTTGAAGGAAGGAAAATATTTCGAGGAGAGAACTGCTTTCTGAATAAGGTAACAGCATTCTGAACAAAGTCGCACCGGGAGGTAATTAAGTGCGTCCTAAAAGAGACAAAGAGTGCCCTGTATAAGACCTCAGCGTTCTGAAGCTCTGAAGCAAGCTCACGTTGTTCTGAAGATTGTCATAGTGTTTGGAGGAAAGTCATATACATGACAAAAGATGTAACAGCGTTATTAACATAAAAAAAAACTTTCTC
The DNA here is from genome assembly GCA_037355805.1 of Ixodes ricinus. Lineage (NCBI taxonomy): Eukaryota > Metazoa > Arthropoda > Arachnida > Ixodida > Ixodidae > Ixodes > Ixodes ricinus. The sequence goes on along the minus strand of JAZHYW010044549.1, from coordinate 51,103 downwards.
GAAGGCTGAGTGGCAGACGGCGATTAGATATTTTTCGGAACCCCACGAAAAAGTCACGCCTTCTTCCGAAATATCGGCTGCCCCTCTGCGGCATCCAGGGAAGTTGACGTTTAAGTTCTTACCAAGTTCTTGCTGAACCCCACAAAAGAGAAAAAAAAAGTGCTTTCGTTGTGCCGACGTAACGCTGTTGTAGACTGCACATCTTGAAGGAATGCCAATGAGTAGCGCTTCTCTCCTGTGAAAGTGCTTGTGTTCTGTTTAGATAGTGCCTTAACATTTCTAAGTCGCGTTTCTTTTATCGTGTGTCGCGCGATAAGAATTTTGGTGGTTGCACCCGTGTTCAAATTTTAGGAACCCTCATAGCTTGAACAATTTTGTCAACTCTTTAATGAGGTCGCGACTTGAATTTGCGTTCATGATGTGGAAATCCACTATCATAAATGCAAATCATGAAGATTAAACACGTTTAGAAAAAAATAGCTTACGATAGGCGTTTAGAATGTAAGTTTTATTAATGACTGTGAATATCTACCAGATATATTCTCTTTAACTCTCGCACAAGAGAAGGAGATTCGTGACTCAGTTCTCCTACATAAGGTTGCAACTATTGACTCGGCTCAGCCTGTCCGTAAAGTTAATTTTCACGACGACTTTCGCTTCATCAGACATTTAGTATATGTATGCTTTTAAATATTCATTCACCATGCGTACGTTTCACCCCGTTCTTGGATCCAGTCGCTTTATTAAAGAATCGTGTCTCCGGATCTCTAAACCTGAGTATCGGCTCCCGCGTTTATTAAGTCGCATTTTACTAACTCGTTTTTAGTTTTCGCATTTTGCTTTATTTTTGCGTTAGTGTGTCTCGAGCGTGATCACGTGCAATTTGTTCCTTACTTTTAGCGTTCTTGTGGAGGTGTACCAACCTGACGACCTCTGTGGTTGTTTTTTGATCACCTTCAAATAAAGGATATACTTCTGTTATCACTATTATTATTGTGAAAAATGCATCGTCATGACAGCGGTCATAGATCCTCCGTCCGTTTGCCTATCGCTGACCAAAGTAACCCTGTACAGTGAATGCGCTGCTATCCCGCCTTTTTTTGTGTTGTTTACGTGATAGGTCCAGTCATTGATATCCAACGCACATGAGCGACTAGCGCCGTGACAGTGCACTTTTGGCGCCGTTTGCTTAGCTCCATCGGACCGTATAGTAGCGGCATGTGGCATAACTGAAAGGGAAGCGGGGTATGTATACCAAAGTGTTTCTTTTTCTTTTTAGCTTACAGTTTTACGGGCGACACTTTGCACATAATTTCGACTTCGTCTGCCTGTCCAGCCGCCGCTACTGGAGGAACCCTTCTCGCCGCTCTTGGCGCGAGGCGAGGGCAGCTCGGGTTTTCCCGTCGGCCGCCTCGAGCACTATATAGCGCCCTTTCCGAGCAGAGTAAGCGCAATCTAGAACGCCATCTCTCGGCGACTAGCGGCGAACGCTCCGAGGTTCCAACTCCGGTCCAGAAATGCATGGGGAACGTGAAGAAAATCGTTGTTTCTTCAATGTTGTGGAGATATGTGCGGAACGATCAATAGTTTTTGACATAATAAAGGAACATTTTAGAATATTTTGCGCTGAGTTGTGTGCCAAGTGAGGACGCGGCGTTCTAGTTTGTTAAAATTGCATGAGCGGCATCATGCAGCAGACGACGCGGGCAACGTCACGGCGGTGTCACAGCGTTCACGCGACCCCGCTCCGGCCAACCCGAAAAGCCCATCTCCGCTGCGTGCAAAAATCGTCTGCTTCAAACGCCATTGCCTTGGAAATTGCCTTCTCAAAATTTACACACGCATCCGATATTATTAAAACTTTGATAAAGTGTTTAGTGCTTTACTAACTTCACGACAGACTAGTTTTGAAAAGTGAGAACTCGCCATTTATTTTTAATCAGCCGTGTTGCGTCAATCCCCATGTATTCTCCCATTGGGCGGGCCGCCTCCTGGAACCCTAAGTCACAAGTAGTGACTCGCGCCGAGCTGCTCTGTCGGCCATGTTGTCGGCAAAACACGCGGATCAAAGGATTGCGCTACTCTGCTCCGTAGTGAGACTATATAGTGCTCTAGGCCGCTCCACCGCATCCCGCCAGTTACGACAATACGAAAGGAGAGTCTTCCGTGTCGTCTGCTAGAAAGACTTGTTTTCAAACATAAATTACTCGCGTTATGCGATATCCCACTTTGGCTTTGGTATCCAGCTGCTGCGCGTAATGTTGGGCGGTTTCCGAAAACTTCCACCGCGCTTGCCCACTTCACGGATCATCGAGTCACCGGTGGCGGCCGGCAGTGGCGGCCGTCAGTGGCATCGCCACGACGCCAACCGACGACGCCTATGAGAATTAACCACGTCGCACCTCCGTCCTCAGCAGGTACGCTGACGGCACCATTCCGCCTCGCAATGCGCGATTATGCTAAAGCTATCGCTTTTGTTTGTTCGCACACAATGAGCGAAAAATACAACTTTTTACTTTTTTTATAGAATTTATAACGAGGTCAAGGGCTCTTTACCGCGAAATTATTTTAGTTCATAAATAGTTCATATAGTTGCGACCGTACATTTTCAAAGACTTATCTGAGGTGGACCTAATTAGCATGGTGTTCAAAACACGCAGGCCTCTTTTCTCTTAAAAAAAAAAAAGAAGAGAGGGGGGCGGTTTTGACGTGGATATTTCAGCAACCACGCCTGTATACGACGCGGACGTGATCGTGAACTTGCACGTATGCCTCCGGAGACACCGCGCCACATAACGGTAGGCGCGGCCTTGGAAAGTGTTTCCTACGACGCCAATTACGACAGCTGCATACGTGCCCGAAAGTAACACGGTACATTTTGTTTTCTTCCTCGTCCAGGTCATTTCCTTCGCCGGAAGACCAGTGTCAACGACGCCGTAACTGTCCTCTTTACCTCTCCACTAGCCTTTTTCCTGCTCTCCCCGGAATGACGCAACCACCGAGAGATTTTTTTTGTTGTTTTCCTCGAGTTTTGCGTTCCAGTTTCGCTCGCCGTCTGGTCGCTGCAGCTGACGCCATCTAGTTAGCGGCGTGACAAACCACTCCTCCTCCTCTCCGGTAGAATTGTGTCTCAAGACTCGGTCTCGTCTGTACTCCAGAAAAGAAAAAGAGGCAGGCTTCACGGTGGCTTGGGAACTTTGACGCCAACTGTTCCACGTGACGCGCACACACGGCGACGCTCCGACCGCTGTTGTTTAGTGCGTCCTCTGTAGCGGTCTCTCGATTTCCGCCTCACGACGCCATAAAGTGTCACGGGAGTGGCTGTTGGTTGCGGTGGACTCCCATTCTGCTGCAGGTCGCGTCCCCAGTTTCACAGTCCTCGGTAAGTTTTCTGCAGACGGGACTTGGGACGCCGCGACGGACAACGACACTTAAATTCGCTTGTGATTTTTTTCTCTTCTTGTAACTTCTACGACCAACCGCACGATTGCGACACCCGACAGCATGTGCACTCCGGCTTTCGTGGTGTCTGTTTGTGACCACTTCGGAACCACTTTGGATGCACGGGCGGAATGGGACGGCAAACACATCAGTTGGAGGCGCGTTCCAATATCGCACCGTATTCATATTAAATTTCTTTTTCACACTTCAGGCCTTCGTTCATCCCCCTAGTTTGCATAATCAGTCCTGAATGCCAGTATCTCAGACGGTTTGCCCTCGCGGTGACCGGAGAGAGTCGGAAAGCGAGGTACGAGAGAAAAACATTTCGTGCTTAGCTAAACTATTCCTCAATAAAATTTCGCTTTTGTTTTTCTTTTTGCAGGAAAATGTTGGCTGCTAAGAAGTTCTTAAAAAAAAGAGTCTCGAACCTACCGGGCTCTAAACGTTCTTCCCGCATCTATTGCTTTCTCAATATCTTCAGTATTTCGTTCTACCCAGTTTGAATTCCTGGATGCTACTAGGACACTGCTTTGGCAATAAGTAAAGATTCCTCGATTAACTCGCTCATCATCGTTCAGTCGTAAATAGCGTTCATGATAGTCCGACTTACTACGGTTCTCAAATGTTGAAATATCGTATTCAGACATTATTCAACCACTCAAAGCAAACAAAAGAAAAGGAAAATTAACGATATGATTTGTCTGTTAACGATACTATTTTCTCCATTTTGCAACATCAGAGTCACTGAGAGTTCAAGGCACGCGAGTGGTGTATTACAAATTATAATCTTCACGCATATGGCTTTGTGATTTGTTCTTCGGTGGTCTCACCGGCTAATGCGGTCATCTCATTGGCTGCGGAGCGAAAATGGCAGCCACAGCTGAAAGCTTTTAAATCTGTCTATTATTCCCAGCGTTGTTTTCGAATTTTTTTTTATTGGTATGGTTTTTTTGTGAGAAGTTTTTGAGCCTCGAGTCCTGTATGTGTGTTTTCTTTACCCTTCGATGGTCGCCGCCGTACATGTACAGTACTGCGGCGATTCTCACCGGAAAGTTGCCGCCTAAACGCGAAACTGCATGCACTCAGGAGGAGCGTTGCTGCACGTTATGTCTTTGGGGAACTGTATTTGTTATTATTCGCATCGTGTTCCTCTTTGCTGGGGCTATTTATAGTTTTGAAATTCGACACTTTCCTCTTGTGATACGCTGAAAAGAGGCCGCTTCGTCTGTCGGTCACTCCTATGGTAGTGGGTATCGAAGCACTGACTTTTTTAGAGCACAGCTCTTAGGTTCCCGTGTTTTGTGGCGTCGGCGTAATCTCTCCCTCTCTCTCTCTCTCTCGCTTTCTCGCTATACACACACACACACACACACACACACACACACATATATATATATATATATTGCGCCGTACATGAATTGTGGAGTCGGAATAATATATACATAAAGAGTAAGGAAACTTGGTGAAGTACGGCACACCCTTAGCTTATTATATCAATGAAGCGCAGAGAGTTTTACCTTTTTCTTTTCCAATTAACACGTTTCCTGACTGACTGACTTCAAGTGAAACCGGCGCACCGCCATCTTTACAGGCGCAGAAGGCACGGCGGCTATATTTGAAAAACGCCACCTCCCCTGAATTTTTGTTTTTTATATTATTTATTGAAATAAACCAACTGCATACTCTTATCTATACACAACGCCCGCTCTAAGCTGCATTGTACAACGGCTGAATGGTGTCCCAGTTACTCTGCCGCCGGATTCCAGTCGTTTCACTTTAACTGGACAGCTTTGTGTACAGCGTGCAAGTCGGTCAACCGGAACCGACCCACGACAGCCGCCAGTCGTCCCAATCGTTCGGTGTCCCATTATCACATCAATGCTTCGATGGAGCCTAATGCGCTTGTTCGAGAGAATAATCAATTTAAACTCGAGAGCGTGTTGAAGGCGAAAGACTTCCGAACCGCGAAGGAAATTGATCTATCTTCAAACGCACGAAATAAAAGGGACACGTACGCCCTTGTAGAGGGTGTGTGGTGGTAGTCAAACCACAGCAGCCGTGGTAACTTCTTACTACACTAATACCTAAGGTACCCCGACCAGTGTTCCAGTTTACTAATTATCTTTGCACGTATTAAGGGGTGGTTATCTAGACACCAGCTGTTTGTGTAACGTGGGGTAAAAGGGGGGAGGGAAAATGTGAAAAACGAACGTCAGCGCAGGGGGGATTTATGGGGCAAGTGGGGAGGGGGGGGGGGAGTGGGTGCGGTGTCAACTAGTACCAGAAAGGAGGGGTGGGGCCCTCTGCAGGGAAGTGCAATGTCATTGTCGGATTTAACCTTTCTGATTGACGTGACGTCACAGACGAAAGTAATTGGCATTTCAGAAAAAAGGGGTCATTAGTATGCTATATGTTACATAAAAACTGGCCGCCATTGAAGGCTGGGGGAGGGGGGGGCGGTCGCCCCCTCCCTGTTTCCCCTCCCGCCTCTTTTCTTGAGTCTCGCCACTGCGTGAGCGTTACTGTCAAAAAGAGTACTCACGTGAAACCGAGTTGTCCATACCTGAAAGAACCGGACCAGAAAAAACAAAAAAAAATGTGCGAACTGCCTTATGTATAGAGAGAGAGAGAAAGAAAGAGAGAAAGACTATACAAAGGCATACGGGTATAAACTGAAGGAGAGGAGGATATAAAAGCAAGCGGTGACGTCAAAGCGCCGAGCTCCGATTGGAAGGAATAGTGGGTAGACGCAAGGGCTAGCTGCCTTTGGCTCTACCTTCTGCCTCCCTCCAATTAGAGCGATCAAGGGCGTCGTTTGCTCGTCACGCAGGGTCTGGCATTCGAAGGCCGAGCGCAGACATCTGGTGTTCGGCGTTCCACTCGGCGTTTTAATTTCACGTAAAAAAAAAAAAAAGATTTAGTTTTTGGTTTTAGGATCATTTCGTTCAGGAAGGCCGCCATGTTGGAACACGTTGATGACCTCATTTGTTAGCATCAGAGCCCCTAGTGGCGCGGCGGCGCGTCGCACAGCTCCAGCCATCCTCTGACTCTCAATCTCAATGGACGTCTCTGGAAAGTAGCACGTGCCCTCAAGCGGCGCGTGTGAGATAATATGGGAACAGTGAGGGTCGGTGCTCCGCCGTCCGCTGCTACCGCCGTAAGGGCGCCGCCATATTGCTCAGTGTGGTGCGCTTGGGCGCTGTCATAATTCGACTACGACGCCTTAACAAGGCTTCGTAATCGGATTGTGACGGCTCCATGCGCACCCCAGCCGAGCAAGATGGCAACGCCCTGAAACCGGACGTGCAAACGTGTATAGACGTTTTCTGTTTCCTGCCGTTCTCTGTCACGCGGATTCCGTATCTGGTATGCGGGACGAAAAAATAATCAAACATTTCAACCTGGAATATGCGACAAAATATAAGTGAGGCAAACAAAATGTGGGACAATCAACCCTTTTTCGTAAATACCTTCCAGTGGCGTGGAGAGATCAAAATGATGTTGTACTGCATACCAGAAGTGACGACTTTCAAGATGGCTGCGGAAAAGGAGTCGCTCTGCGGCAGACTTGGACGCAGTTCAACTGCTCTACTCAAACTGCTGTAGTTTAACTACGTTTCCGAGTAACTTGGTAACTTTCAATTACAACTTTATTTGGGTAATTAGTACCTTAATTTAACTACGTTTTTCAGGTAACTTCTACTGAAATTACTAACTACTTTCGAAATCTAATTCAATTTTTTTTATCACAAAAGTGGAGCCCTCTTACATTCTGTTCTCACGTCGTAGAAACTGCATCACAGGCGTCCTTAGACCAAGGTAGCGACAAGCAGCCAAAACATAACACCGGCGCGCACGAACGCACGCAGAGATACTTAACAAGCCTTGGCCAGGTATTGACCGATTTCGGTAATGCACGCAAACGCTGCCGCGCCTCCAGCTGCGATCGTGAAAGACGGGGACACTCCGAGGGTCGTTGTTCTTTTTCATGTTTTCTGCCTTTAGTGAGTTCTGACTCAAGTGGTAGGTTTCACGGCAGGCGTTACTGGAATGACCTCGCAGCTGGGTGCCTGCTCCCATGGTCGCCTCCTCATGAGCGCATACTCCCTTGCAAAGCCGGACTCCCCCGCGCACAAACGCAGACACGGATAATCCGCTCATGGGAGCACGTTCCCGCTTCCAGCTGCAACCGTACGAGCGCCGGTGCTTGTTCACGTAATCTTTCGCGTCCTTCCGACCTTCCACGCCAGGGAGACCTTCTCTTTATTGAAAACATTTTACTTGTCAGGCTTGTCAGGTGCGTCAGGATACCGTAGTCGCCGACGAGGATTGCGAGTCACCTTTGGGAAATGGTTTTGTTGGACCCACTCTTCTGTTAAACCAAAGCACTTTTCTTTTTTTTGCAGTGGCGTAGCACTAACATTGCAACGAGACGCGCAGTCGTCCGGATGATCTCATCGTCGTGGTGCGAGACTTGATCCCTTGATGGTCAGGTGCACTCGCTCGCCGTACTCTCCGGACGTCGTGAAAATAAAGAGGAGTCAGTCATAACAAACTCAACTTGCCGAAGAAAAAATAAAAAGAAGGAGAGTTTTTTATAAAAGACCCTCTAGCCGAGGCAAGCCTCACATGTTTCGTCATGGACACCAAAGATGCTGACACTCGCTTACCCGACCCTGTACAGCCTGTTTCTGAAATTGAACGCGTCCTTCGCATCCAGCGCCACGGTGCAACGTCTGTTTAGCTTGGCTGGGGACGTCATTAGAAGGAAAAGGGGAAAACTCTCCGATAAGAACTGTGAAAGGCAATAGCTTCTGCGAGCAAATAAACTATTTTGGAAGTAATAAAATAACTGCATTTATTTTAGGCTCGCAGCGTTTTTTACGGATCAAAACTGCAGTCCTATTTCCTACCACAGAAATATAAAAAGTAACTTCGAAAGTAACTTCAAAGTAACTCGCTACTTCTTACAGTAGTCAGTAGTTTACTCAATTACTATTACAAATGCGTAATTTTTACTCTACTCCAATTACTTTTGGCGTCGATACTCAGTAACTTAACTTAATTACCTTTTTTGAGTAATTTGTACATGTCTGCTCTGCGGCAGCTGTGCGTGGGCGCCGTCATAACTTTCAGTTTTTGTTTTCTCCTTATTCTGTTCACTTCATCCTTACCACAGCAGGACAGGTTATTGCCATTTAGATTCTCCTGTGTCCTTCCCAGCATTAGTCTTTGTGGAGGCTCGTCAATGCCAGCATCACGGACTCGGCACCTCGGGAAAACAAGAGAAGGTCAGCAATGGCGTCTGTAATCTGGCGCGTGTGTAAAGCGTCTATAGACCTTTTCTGTGTACTCTCGTCCCCAACCACCTAATAGGCGTATCCGGTATGGGCGACGAAAAAATACTAGAACGTTTCAACCTGCAGATAGTAAAAAAATAAAGGGGAGGCAAAACGAGAAAGAGTGGCGGTTACGCTTATATCCTAAATGCCTTCTATTGGCGTAGCAAACGCAAAACAATGTTTTCGCCCATACTGGAAGTGACGTCAATTCAAGATGGCAGCGCACTTGCAGAAAAGGTCTATAGGGAGTACTCACTCGTGGACGTATGTGTGTGCGCGGCTGCTGAGCGCGTGCTGACGGCGAGCTTGCGCAGTTCTTTTGCAACGTTCATTCCGCACCATCAAAATTGCCGGTCTTAGCAGTGAGCTCGTTCTGAGCATGCGCTCTAAACATCGCCCTCAAATATGACGTCCAAACTTAGTCTAGAACGCTGTCAAAGCTACTGGCGCGGGCGCGTGGCTTTTTTATGGTTTTGTTTGCGTGAGAGCGCGTGAAAATGACCAACGATATCAAGGCCCATGCTCGTGTCAGCAGCTTTGGCGACGTGTGCACTAAGTATGAAACAGAGTATACGTTCGCATTGGGTCCCTGTGCACGGCAGATGGTAATATTTGCAGCGCCCTGTGCTGCACTGCGTTGCCCACATGAGGTGAGAAACCCTCAATCACGGCATATCTATCCACTGCCCTTTTTTGGATGGGCCATTTTTCCAGTAGGTTGGATTGGTCACCGTTCTTTTATTGCGTTAGCATTAGAAGAGTAGATTGCTGAGCAAGATGGTTTTGGAACTTGGAATACATTTTAGCGCTCAAAACAGGAGAGCACAAAGACGAGAATCAGACACCACAGCGCGCTACTAACAACTGATTTTATTACATGAAACGTCACTTGTATACCCTCCGTGTTTCTGATATCGCCCCATCACTAGCCTACCCGATGCCAGGCCGCGTCATTGAGGAAGGCACGTTTCTTGTCAAGTAGATGAATTGAGGCCACGCTGACACATGCTGCTCCACCCTTTTTAATCTCATCTGCCTCGACTATCTTCCTCACAGTTTTTTTCCTTGTGCCTCGCCAGAATTTTGCACTTGGAAAACAACGGCACACACTTGCAGCTTTGGAAATGATCGGACCGATGACCGTCCCTATAATTTCCTACTTAAGTTTGTGTTCCCTTAGCCTATCATTAACACTCCTACCGGTCTGACCTACATACTTGTTTCCGCATGATAAGGGGATCTGATACACTCCTTCCTCCGCACATTCAACGAAGGGATTCCTGTGTTTCACCGCACAGCCAGATGGAACCTTACGAAAAGGATCTGTCATCCTACATAATCTACTAAGTTTGTTTGGTGCGGAAAACACTACTTGTACGTTCGATCTATAGGCCACCTTTTTCAGGCCATGCGCCGTTTTGTGACTGTACAGTATCACCGCGACCTTTTGTTTATCTCTGAGGACCGTTGGGCGAGGGCAAGCTTCACTATGCAATCTTTTTAATACGATCTCCGCAACTGACATCACTACATTCCTCGGGAAGCCACCTGCCAACAACCGCCTATACTGCGTGCCCAGGCCTTCTGACATCACATGGTGGCATGATTTTCTGAGGGCGTTCAATACGCACATGTTGGCAATACTCCTTTTGACCATTTTCGAATGAGCTGAATTGTACGGCAACAGGGGTTTTTGGGCTCTAGGATGGTACATCCAAGGAGTATTGCCAACATGTGTGTATTGAACGCCCTCAAACAATCATGCCACCATGTGATGTCAGGAGGCCTGGGCACGCAGTATAGGCGGTTGTTGGCAGCTGGCTTCCCGAGGAATGTAGTGGTGTCAGTTGTGAAGATCGCATTAAAAATATTGCGTAGTGAAGCTTGCCCTCGCCCAACGGTTCGCAGAGATAAACAAAAGGTCGCGGTGGTACCGTACATTCCCAAAACGGAGCAATGGCTTGAAAAAGGTGGCCAATCGTAAGGTTCCTTCTGGCTGTGCGGTAAAACACAGGAATCTCTTCGTTGAATTTGCGGAGGAAGTAGTGTATCAGATCCCCTTATCATGCAGAAACAAGTATGTAGGTCAGACCGGTAGGTGTGTTAATGATAGGCTAAGGGAACACAAACGGAAAGTAGGAAATTATGGGGATGGTCATCGGTCCGATCATTGCCAAAGCTGCAAGTGTGTGCCGTTGTTTTCCGTTGCAAGATTCTGGCGAGGCACAAGGAAAAAACTGTGAGGGAGATAGTCGAGGCAGATGATATTAAGAAGGGTGGGGCAGCATGTGTCAGCGTGGCCTCAATTGATCTACTTGACAAGGAACGTGCCTTCCTCAATGACGCGGCCTGGCATCGGGTTGGCAAGTGATGGGGCGATATCACAAACACGGATGGTATATAAGTGACGTTTCATGTAATAAAATCAGTTGTTAGTAGCGCACTGTGGTGTCTGATTTTCGTCTTTGAGTCCTTGTGTTTTGAGCGCTAAAATGTTTTCCAAGCATTAGAACGCTCGTTTTGACAAAAACCCGGCGGTGTCTGTCGTTCGTTTGTCAGCGCCGGGGAGCGATAGAGAAGTAGGGGGAAAGGGTGACGCGTGGGAGTCTCCCATTGGTCCGAAGCGCTAACGTCGGCACGCGTCAACCTTTCCTCTTTTCCCAGCGCTGACAAACTGACAGACACCACCGGGTTTTCGTCAAGCCCTTTCGTTTTCGTCGAAGTCACGCGCACAGTTGGCGCGGAGCCATAGAAGGAAAGGCGCCGCGCAACACCTCTTGATAACAAAACCGTAGTGCTCAATCAGATGGCGTCATAAAAGAAGTACAACGCTGTACACAAATTGGAAACGGTTGCCGCGTCAGCACTCGGCTTCGAGTCAAGGCCCGTTCACACAGTTGCGTTCGGAGCGACCACTACGCTTACGAACGAATGCAACCGGTTGGAACGACGAGTTACCATAGCAACGAAGCGCCAAACGGTCGTTTCGTTCGTGTTCGTTCGCAACGCAAGGAGTTGAGCCGGGCTGAACTTTTTCGTTACGTTCGGGAGCGACATGAGCAACAGGCCAATGACAGGTCGAGGAGAGCTCGGTCGCGCGCGTTGCATGCCGGGCGTGCCAGGCTCCATCTATTTGCAAACATGGCGTCGGTGGTGATCGTCGACGTGGACGGCGTGGTGGAAGCTCATCGTTTCCCGTAAAAGCGCTATCCTTGACCGTGAATTTTCGTCGCATGTCGTTATGATAACGCAGCACGTACTTGAAGGGAAGATCCGCCTACTCGTGCGGCGATCTCGTGGCGGTACTCTCAAGACAGCAGAAACGCCCGTGCCGTCGTGTTTATTTACTTCGACTACAGTGGTGCTTTCTCAGCATTCGTGTCCTCGAACATCACGCGGATTTCTTTTTTGGCGTATTCCATGCGTGTGCTCAAGTTCAAGGTATGACTGGTGCGTACTGTATAAAGGATGCGAATTTTCACGCGTTTTCATCACCCGAGAAAGGTGATTAGTGTTAGCAATCTTGAACGCTCGCAACGTCTCGCTCGCAACGTCTATCTGATCACGAAATCGTATTTCTACGTTGCTATATCGCTGCTAAGATTACATCTTCTTTTATAATCGTAGAAATGGCGTGTGGCGAGATTTGTACTGTTGGCAAAGTCGTATATTAAAGTCGTGATCGTGCAAGACGGCGTACTGCATCTTTTTCTTTTTTTGATGCACTACCCTGCAAGCGTATCGTGAAAAAAATAAAAAAAGTTTGTGGTCATAGAAGACGGTCTGTTTATTTTCTGTTACGCAAGTGAGTGGCAGCGCGTCCCCTTCTTTTTAGAGGCATCGCTGAAACAGCTGACGGCGGCGGAGAGGCGGTCGCCGTGCTGCGGACGCGCTGCGCTGGTTCCAGTGGTTGCAGGAGTGTGCGCGCGGCGCAGAGCGGTCGCTCCGGTCACAACGGACGCAGTCGTGGGTAACGAGTTCGTTTCAGATGTCTGAACCAGCCTTTGCACAGCTATTGTAGGCGCACAGCAGATCGTGACTGTACGCCGTAGCCGAAACCTCCGGCTGCTCCTGTGAGGACGTCGCGTCGGGCACTCAAACCGTCCGCCATGTTTGTAAGCGTAGCTGGGTTGCTTACTATAAGCTAGGACCAAGAGCTGAAGCTCGTTCCTCATTGGTTGTTGATTCGGCTGGTTGCGTCCGGTTGCATGTGTGTGTACACGTCGCGCGCAGTTGTCGTTGAAGTCGCAGCGGTTGTATTCGTTCGTAAGCATGGTGGTCGCTCCGAACGCAGATGTGTGAACGGCCTTCAAGTTTGAGCGGAGCGTTGACGCAATCGTCGTGTCCAATCAGTTTCCAGCCTTGGCCTTTTCTGATAACTCCATCTTATTCAGCACTACGGCTGTGTTATCTATATAGGGGGTGTTGCCCCGTGGCGCAGTGGAACGCGGGCGTGCTCAGTTGCCACTCTGCCATCACCGGTTGTTCTTCGCTCTGGGTTTTCGTAGCAGTGGTGCGTGGGCTGTGATGCGTGTGTGTATCTAAAACGATAGATGCGGTTCACTCCAGCGGTGATATAAATGCGGTTCCTTCCATGAGTGGTATGCATGTGGATCTTTCCACGAGTGATATGGATAACCGTATCCAAAAGCGTCGACGTACTCGACCTGGCAGAGTGCATAGAAGGGGTGTAAAACATTATAGGAAGATGCATTAGTAGATTATTAGGGAATCCCTTAGCATGACTCTTGAAAAACGCCACACACGTCCCCCTTTGGGAAATGCTGAAGCCCATACGCACATTCGCGTTTGAGTGCGTTGCGGCACCCTTGCGGCTAGGAGTGGTCGCTTGCGGTACGACGCCCCCCGTCTCGCAACGCTCGATAGCGCGACGCAAGTGAGTAGAGACCAGTGTTGGACAAAATACTCGATAAAAGTATTTAAGTTAAGTTACTAAATACCTGCTTCATAAAGTATTTAAAATACTACTCAAGTTACTTTCACTGTAAAGTATCTTGAGTAGAGTACAAATACTTAGAAATGTATTTCAGTTACTTTTGAAGATACTTCCGCATTGCTTAATTTGTATCGACGTCATTGACAACGACAATTATGCAGCTACGCAAATCTGGGTTACCAGAATGGTTTATTAGCACGCAACAACACAAAACGGAAAAAAAAGTATCGTAGGGCTATTTTATGCAGTCCGACTATAAAGAGCAAAATATTGTCACGAATGATAAATGATGAGGCGGCGAATAACTGAAGAAACTAAACGTTTAATGGGGCGAACTTGTTCCCAAAACAAAATAGAGAAAGGCTAGCGTCGCAGGCGTCGATGTCGGCGAAACAGCAGGATCGACCGCTGGGGCGAGACTGACTCCGGACCGCCACTCGGAGCACCTTTTGTACCCGCGTGGGTTTCTGGAACATTCGGCGTAGAAAGTTCGGCGCGTAGAACATTCGTAACTCGATCAGACGACAAAATTCTCGAACTTACCAGAATGTCAAGTCGAAGGAATAAATAAAAGAGAAGTCCGCTTTCTGGTATCGAACCCGGAGCCTCCGCGCGAGAGCCTCCGCGTGAGAGCCAAGCGCGGTAATCATCCGGCCACGCGCTCGCTCGGCAACGCGCGTGGCAATATCACTGATAGATGTTACAAAGCATTTCTGGGACAACAAGAAAGAGGTCGCTTGGGCTCCTCGCCAATATGGGGAGGAGATCAGACCGTGGCGCCCCAAGCGGTTAACTTTAGATCTAGATGGATGGGGACAACAAATATAATGACTCAGCGCTCGGCTGACTTAACCGAACGCGGCGTCAGCGTTCGGCTGGAGTTCGTGTTCTCCGGTGAGGGGGAGGAGGGGCTCTTTTGTTACCACTCCGGCCTGCATGAACAATGCAGCATGCATGGTGCCCAGCTCAGCACAAAAGCCCAAGTGGGTCAAGTTCGCATCCTCTGAGGACTGCTTTCGGGGAGATCCGGCACTTAACGTCACTTCACTAATTGTTGGTATTTTTTCATTACACTGTGCTTCGCGCTCTATTAAAAAAGATGACACGAACATGCCCACAAGGCCTGTGAGCATATGCACAGGCCTTGTGTTGGGTAAACACCGAGGTGTGGGGGTGACAAACGGGTCAGAGGGCTTCGCCAATAGTGACATCGCTGAATATCACATCCTGCGGCGCACCTTAGATGCATCGTTTAACTACAATCCATATTCCCTATACGGGGAGTTCACTATAAACGAACTTGGGACACGGATATGAGTGAATGGATAACAAAGAGAACCCACATAATAGCCACGGCAGTGGTCGCACCTTCTTTTAAGTAGGTTGCGTTCAGAAAAGCACTCAACGTTGGGGGACACTTTGTTGGCATTTTGAGAGGTCATCCAGCTTCTAGTTCGTTTCCTGTACTGTTCTCTGCTTATCAATGTTCGCTTAGAGACAGTGTTCGCGAGAGCAATAAGTGCCGGACTAACAACACAAAGAAATAAAACCTCGACGTTTTGCTTTAGCGGGGTGAAATATACAAAAAGCAAAACAAAAATGTCTACTTTTTTGTGTGTGTCCACTTCTCATTTTTTTCTATTTGTCATTTTCTTGACACTCAAGTCTGCATTGTTCTCGTAGGTAGTTTCCCGGTCTGCTTGCGCCTCAGGGTGGCATCTTTATTTCCGTAAAACCACACCTTTTGTTTGAGGATTTTTTGGGGGAAACCCTATAGAAACAAAAGGCGCCTTTGGGAAGGCGAGAACCTTCATTGTACGAACTTTGGGCTGAAATATGAGTCACAGTCGGCAAAAAAGAGATATTTCCACGAGCTGAGTTAAAGTCACCGTAGCTAATCGGAGCTAGCAAACAGAATTCGGTTGCTCGAAAGAATGTTCACGTTTGCTCGTGCCACGCCCACGCCACTTCATACCGAAAAACTCGGAAAATGGCGGAATGTCAAAAATGTATTTAAGATAATGAGTACAAGATACTCGAAATTGTAATTAAAATAGAGTATTAAATACTCTCCATCAAAGGTATTTGCAAGATACCAAGATACTCCAAAAAGTATTTAAGATACAGTATCTTGAGTAGAGTATTTGAGATAGGCACAAGTCTGGTAGAGACTCGCTGAACTTTCCAAAGCGTTGCGGTGCGTTCGGCCAATCAGAAGCCGAGAAAGGAGAGGAGGGCCACGTGTATGATGGCCCCACTGGGCGAGACGTATCCGGTTCTCCACTCGCAGGACTTCCGTTTTCGTTGTGTGCGGTGGGGACCACTAAGTTTTCCATTGCTGCGATGGTTCAAGCTTGACAGAAGGTCGGGGAAGCTAGCGGGATTGTCCCTTCAATGAACACTTTTACGCTCTCGCCGGGCGTCGCCATGTTGCGGTGGATTTCACTAGCGGTGAGCCGCTAGCGACAATAGCGCGTTCTTATTGGTACTTGACTGCGGTTGACGGTGTGTCAACGCAGCTGCGTGTACGTGCTTGGCGCAAGCGCTCTTCGCAACGCAACGCGTCCACTTGCCGCTACGAAACGCAAAGCGTTCAAACGCAAATTTGCGTAGGGACCTGAGCACTGAGCTCGTAACGAGGCCAAAAAGGCAACGAAAAATAGAGGAAGCAAAAGGCAAAGCCGACAAAGAAAGCCAAAAGAGGAATGTGAAGGGGTCAGCGTTAGCGTTTCCCAAAGGGGGACGTGTGGCGTTTGCAAGAGTCATGCTAAGGCATTCCCTAAGAATTCATCAATCAATCTTCCTGTAATTTTTGAATAGGTCATCGCGCGTTGGCCACGCTTCAAAAGAGCGATGTATCACTACGCATCCAACGTGCTTTTGTTAATTTTGCTATGGGAATCAGATGAGCTAGTTGGTACATTTTTATTCCTTTCGCCAAACAAACAAACAATCAAACAAATAAACAAAAAAACAACAAACAAACAACTCAGCTTGTGCCAACAACGTTCAAAGGCCGTTAGCACGCCTAGACGCATGAATGAATTAAGAATTATGCTGCAATTGAGACGGTAGCGTGCGCCACCTAACATGCAAAGGCCCGACTAGGCTTCAGACTTGGCCTGGCTAAATGGGCGCGACACCGTCACAGTTCCCATAATGCCCGGAGCTTTCCCTGGTGGCGCTGGCGTTTCCAGAAAAAGGTTCCCTGCACGCGCTCGCAGACAATTTGATTCATCGGAGACTTAGCCAATACCACACGGAAGACAAGGCCTGCGCCTTTCTCCCTCAAGCGCCATCACTATAGTGGGTTCACGCAGGTCGCGCCTATAGCTCGCGTCAGCGTCGCCACCAACGGTTCCTTCATCGTCTCACAGCTAGCGCGACGCTATAGCATACGGTGACGACAAAACGCACGCGTCTGCTACTTTGCGCCATATATACGCTCGTCAAGCTTCAGCGTGTTTGCCGCACTGTGCGGGCAGGGAATCCTCTGACAAGAACGTAATGCACAAGCTCTTGCCATCTGGACGCGATATGCGGGGAGCAAGTCGTCTGCTTGTTGCGCAGGGGTTTGGGGTGACGTCAGAACCACGCCGAGTCCTGACTGGCTATGATTGGAAGGATAGTGGGTAGACCTCGCTGCTAGATGCCTTGAGGTCTACCAGCTATATTTTGTTTTCAATCAGCCAATAAGAGCTCGGCGTTCTGGCGTCATCGCGACCCCTCTGCAAGGAGCAGACGAAGTTGCGCTGCGCATAGCCTTACCTCCCTCGTTCCTATTTCTGCTCGCTCTCACTTTTCTTGTACGAATCATACCCATTGCTCGTGTCCAACACTCTGAACATGTATTGGACACTAGGGCATCCTCAGCGTTCGTCGAGAACTCGGCTCAGCTCGTATTGAAAACGAGTGTGACGTCAGCGTTCGGCGACGACTCGGATCGAATCACGCGCTTCGTGTCCAAGCAATGGCGACCGCCAAGGTTGCTTGATGGATTCTTAAAAAGGGTCTTTTGTTTCGCGGGACTCGCAACGCCGTGCGTTTCTTGAGCTGGCAGTGACTCTAGTTATGTGGAGCGCAAGTTCGTCTGCCTCTTGAGCAGGGGCTGCGGTGACGTCAAAACGCCGAGCTCTGATTGGCTCCGATTGGAAGGAGAGCGCTCAAGGCAGCTAGCCTTGAGGTCTACCCACTATATCTCCGCCAGGGCCAATCAGAGCTTGGTGTTTCGACGTCGGTGCAACCCTTTCGCAAGAAGCAGACGAACTTGCGCTCGGCCTTGGTTTATTCAGCTGTTGCAAAAGTTGAAGGTATGATGTCGCTCAACTGGAGAAGAAAAATGTCTGATTCAGTGCCATGTCGAAGGAGGCGCATAAATCGATGATTCGCTTTTCTTTCTTTCATGGTTGAACTGCTGGGCGGAGCAGGAAAAAGGAATTAGAGTTTGATACTAAAAATCATCAAAAAACCATTTGTGCATACGTGCCGATGATACGAATGAGTCTATTCCAAGTGATATTAAATATTTCGAAAGACGGTATACAATGGCGTTATTCTTGGGGCTTGAGTAAAATCACTCGGACTTTTTTTTATTTACTATAAAAACATTTGTTAGGAGATTATGATATTACAGTTAACGTTGGCTCACAAGGCTTGGTTGAACGTTTACAGTCTGGACACATATTGCAAGGAGAATCCCTGCCGTGCAACATGTGCTAATCCCGTAAAACGTAACTCATGTACCACTCCTCACGTGGACCCATGACCATCACCGAAAGCTGCTACCATGCTGCATCAGAGAACGACCGGCTTGAAGGAAGCAGTAGCTAAGGATGTGTGAAAGAAAGCTCCTCAAAGGCTGTGTGAGCGCAGTGAGGGGCGATTAAAGTGCTACTCAGCTCATGGGCTACCTTCAGCTGTCTTTTCTTTCACGTAGTCCTAGCTCAGACAATACTTCTAGCAAGACATGAACTTTTCAATCGTTACCGAAGGACGGTAAATGGCCGTATCAAGCTTACGGGCCTATAGCCTAGCCGCTCAGCGTCTCTTTTTGACATCAGCCTGCGGCTTATAAAGGAGACCAGAAGAAAAAGACGGAGAGGAGAGGTATGGCAGGGAAGAAGAGTGGAAACCCAATGATGTAATGAGCATGCAGAAGGAAAACGAAAGGAAATATCAGATAACGCCATGGGCGAAGTTATATGGCTTCTTCTGGTTCAGTGCTCAGGCGACCAAAAGGAGAGTATCAACGAATCTCGACATACAGAGAGCTAAGGAACGTCAAGTTAACGCGAAAAGGAATTTCGACTCGAAGGTACATGCACGCACCACAAGGACAATAATCTTTCGTGTTTATGTGTGTGTTTGGCGGTTTCAACTGAGTACTGGTTGCGGACGTCACCTATCGTCCGCTAACCCGATCTAGGAATGCTATCGAAGTCCGCCCAGTGCTTGAGTACCCCATCCGCAATTCGTTCTCATCTTGTGTACCCTTCGTCTGTCGCCTTATATAATCGCGTAATCGGCCGTTTTTTTTATCTCATGTTTAGTCGAAGTGAGCTGGGTGTAGTGGTTTCGAGTAGTAAATGGTAACGATAAGGATAATGGTTTCTGCGAAAGTCGGTTACCATTACATATGCATCGAGGATGCGCCGCGACGAATGCCGACATAGCGGCCACAGCGGGGCCGTAACCTTCTTCAGCTTTTGCTCTCGTAAACCCCCCGACGCTATCGCGAAAGCCGGAATTCGCAGAAAGACGGAGAAACAAATCATCCGGTTGTCGCCGACAGCAGTAACGAAATTGACCCAGAAATACGCGGGCAGCATGCCTCGCTTTCGAGGTGGAAAGAAAGAGAGCGGGTTGGATTGAGAAATAGGCTGGACGGGAGAGGCACATTAAGTGCGACGGCAGCCGACGCTACGATTGGACAGAGCCAATCAGACACAGCCAATCACGCAGCACGAAAAGTGCACCGTCAGAGTTCTCGTCGTCTCTTACGCTTGCCATCACCGGATGAACCAATCAGGCACACACGCACAAAAGAGCGCAGGATCACGCCGCATTCAGCGTGTGTGATTGGCCGAGCCAGTGGTATATGGCAAGCGCACAAAAACGACGAGCGCCGTGACGATGCACTTTTAGTGCTCCTCGATTGGCTGCATTGGACTGAAGTTTCTGCCGATGTCGGAGCTTATGTGAAACGGAGTACAGTATATTGACCAAGTCAACTCACTGACGTCACGCCCTTGCGGTGGCGCTGCTGTCGGTACTGCGCATGCGCAGACGCTTCACCCTCCCGATTTCGGTTTCTGCGCAGGCGCAGTGCCCGCACCTGGTGTGGGCAAACCGGGTTTGTTTTAGTAAACACTGTCTTGGTGTATATCTTTGTTTGCGAAGGACGCTCCAAGCGGTTGGCCGATTTAAACGTTCTAAAAAGGGTGGTCGGCCGTTGCCGCTGGAGATTAATTGTCAGTGGATCTGTCGGCGTAGACGAAGCACCAACATATTTTCGCGTACCACTTTCACACGTGAAAGTGCAACACGGGAATTCGATACTAACGTTGGTGCTCATACGTTATTATAACTTGTTCAGTGGAACACTACTGATATCCAATTCCTATAAAAAAGTTGCTCACATAAAAGGATCCGAAAGCTTCACAAAAAGGTGCGATGTGTCTTACATTCTTTTAGTTCGCATAGGAGCCCTCCGCAATGTCCGTCACCAGAGAATGAATAGTTTAAGTATATAACTAGATTACTTATTTGATGGACACCGAAGATATATTGATTATAACTGTATAGCTGTATGGCCTCTACAAAGAAGAACACTCCACTTGAAAAAAATAATTGCAGCTCGAATGAGTTTTAGCCTTTATTTAGCATGCCGATCTGCCTTCATTACAAAACACACTTTCTGTGGCATTTGAGAAGGGATGAGTGCGTGCGCAAAGCAGCTGATCGGCGCTCAAGATGTGCTAGCGCACCGGCGTTCACTATATTTGACTTTATTGCCACAGAAAGTAGAGACGAATTGAAATTTTATGTGTTGAGCTCTGGACAGGTAAATTTGGATAAAATATATTTTGTATTCTATACAGCACACGGAGTTTATTTGATACCCTCCGAGGCATTGAAACAGTAGGTCATTAGCTTATTTATTTGTATAATTGAGGTCTTCAGGTATTGTTATTTTACGAGAACAATCTACGGATGAAAAATTCTTTCAGAGGTAGCTTATGTAGCTCAGATTAATTTAATAGCTGTGTACATAACTTGTTATAAAAATTGAGTTTTTATTCAATATGTTGCCTTACTTATAGTTCTTCGATTGACTCTCTGAACCAGGAAACCTGTTAAGTGTAGATTGCTCTATACTCTTTTTGCACATGTTGCCCTGCTTAGGTTACACCAGTGATTAGTTGCGCCAAGTTATAGACGTTGCAGCAGCGCATGGGCGCCGCCATAGTGACCTTCAGTTTTTGTTCCTCGTATTACGTTCGCTTCACGTCATCGTTGCCACAGCAGGACAGTTATTGCGACTTTAGGTGCTACTGTGTCCTCCTCCAGCATAGGCCCCTGTGGAGCTCATAAACGCCCGCTTCAGTGGCTCGGCATTTCGGCAAAACAGGGAAGGTCGGCTATGGCGGCAATCTGGCGCGTGTGCAAAGCGTCTATATATTTTATTTTAGGTAAGCACGAGTATTTTTGTTTTTATTTTAAATACACAAAAGGCTGCTGAACACAAATGTTTAAATAGGCTTCTGAATGATGTGTTTGAATAGGTTTCTTCACGCAATTATGTTAAAGATATTCTAATATCTATAAAAATTAATTACTTTAGTCAGTAACGACTAACTTGACTTGAATCATTTGCTTTCAGAAGCGCGTATATTAAAATGAATTACTGAGCTTATTTAAATGCCATAATCTCATCCGCCGATTTCAGTTGTGAATCCCAGTGCTTTACCGTTTGTTATGACAGATCACTCTATGAAAACATAATCGTGGGCCAGCAGCCTATTATCTTCTTCAGTGAACGTGCTACTTTTCTCTGTAGTCGAAAAAGATGTCTCACGGTACAATTCATTTTATAATGTGAGGACGTCGATTGGACCACGATAAAGTGTTTTTCTTCGTGACAATAAAAAAATCTGATCACAATGGTGACTGACAACTAGCTTAAGAGACGCAGGTTGTGGCGAGTTTCGAGAATATAATGATCGCTCCGTAGCATAAGATTGGGGCATGAGCCGATAAGAACACCGAAGAGCCAATCACGAAGCAAGACGCGTGGCGATAATGAACCGCACCCCACGTCTCTGAAACTGTCTTTGACCATAGTGTTGCATCCACTGTCACCCAGCTAAACAATTCACTTTCAAACAGAGAAAGCCGACCCAACTAAAGACCGAACATAAGGCAAAGCAAAGCCGTGAATTCCATCTGAACAAAAGAGCACTTTGGCACGAGGGCCCTGTCGAGAAAGACCTCAAACCCCACAAGAGCCCTGCGGCCCAGCACGCCTTCAGCCACCGCCGGTCCACCAGCTGTCTCGATCGCGGCTTTCGACAAGGGTACGAAAAGGAGTCCGTGGGCGATCGGCGCGGCGAAATAAAGCGAGCGTTCGTTTTTCTCGGCCATCGGCGACACAGCGCTTAATTACGCCCGAGGGGGGGGGAGCCGACTTTCGCAAGCAGATTGGAGACCGTTCGAAGAACGAGGCAGTCGGCAAGGGGGGGGGGGGCCTTCGGGGGACAAAACTTCTGACCGCACCCTGGCTCCAGAAGTCGTCCTTGCTCTCGTAAACAGAGAGTGCCGGCGGACAGGTATGCATGCCTCGCTCATTCTCTCTGGGCGACCGGGGCGTTTGTTACCGGCTGGGTCTTGTTCTCCTGGAAGGAGGGGTGTCTTGCCGAACGAGGTGAGAGGCTGGCCCGGTATAAAAACGTGGGCCTTTCGGGGAGAACAATTACTCGCTGGTCTGTTATCGCCGACGGAACGCTAGCCTTTGGGAAAATGAACGCTCTGGTGGGTATTTGGATGTGGATTACGGCGCGGGACGATTCGTCGTGGTAGGGAAGCGCAGCGATGGTTTGTATTGTGCGTGGGATGACCGGGGCACGGCTCAGTCGGGAGCGTCTTCGGGGAGCAGACGGTCTTGGAGGAATTTCGTGGAAAATTTCGGGAAGGCGCTTTGAAGAAGTACTGTGAATGTGTTTGTTTCCTAAATATTTGGAAGGACTTTCATGGACTTACTTTGGTTCTTGAGGATCTGAGGACTGCGGGAAAAAGGAAGGCGTGTTCAGACAGGTACCTTGCGTTGATTCTGAGGAATTGTGCAGGATAGGGATATCTGACAACACGTATTTGGGAGGTTCGGGAAAAAATTTAGAAGTTCTAGATTTTTCCTGGAAAAATATTGACGAAGCCTTCTGGAGTCGTATGCCCGCTTTTAGGGGTTCGGCAGATATCAAGAAATCACTACAATTACAAAAGCAACTACAACATGACTTGAGTGGAATATCATGTCACAAGGAGGACGTTAGAAACGAACCTGATGAGCTGATGACTGCTGGATGCTTGGCAATTAATTTGACTTTTCAATTCGTTTTTTATGGTACCTTACAAATAAATTCAGGTCAAACAGTTAACACGGACCTTTAAATTGAGTAAGTAAATTCTTTAAGATTTCTGTAAATTAGTTACCACTCCAGAATTTACGAGACCGATCACAGGAAGGCATGGTTGAGCCCAGACGGTAGTGCACGATTCAAACATTTGTTTTCTTGCTCATGTGTTCCCGGAGTTGGGAGATCTTAAATTCTCGCGTAATTTGTGAGGCAGTCAGGGAAGCAATAAACCCTAAGTGAAGTACCTTTGAAATCTCACCAGCATACTAACGAGGTACGCCAGTTTTATATCGGTTATCAGTCGTCAAGTAGTGCAATTGTTGTACGCGATGAGCTTGATGGCAGCCTTTTTTTTTGTAAGCGGGTATTGTTCTAATTTAGCTTGCAATTGCGGGGACGTTTGAAGGAAGCATAACTGGGGTTTCGTATAACAGACGCCTAGGGAAGTTAAGAAGAGAGAGGTGTGCTCGGGATGACCTTGAAATATGTTGTGAGGAGTGCAAATGAATTCGATTTTAGAAAATATATAAATTAATGCCTGTTATATAAACTTAAAGTAATAATAACATTCCTAATGAGATTAAGGCATCTACAGCATTGAACAGGATGGCAATAAGCTTAGGGACGATAAGGTTACTGAGGTTACATATTCCCCTTTATAGTCGACATATTTAGCACCTCTCCTAATTTAGTTGAGTCGCTCGTTTTATTAAAATTTCCCTGTATGTGCAGCTAGGTAAAATGTGAAAAAAATAAGAAATAATATACACTGCGAATTCTAGAATGGCATTACGCATTTTCGACACCCGCTGAATAGTGCTAATGTTTAGGCCCTTAGACATATCAGCAGCGCCAGTGTACGCGTCCTGTTGTTTAAACATGCCATGTGCGTCCACGGATGTCTGTTGCAACTGGACCAAACTGATCAACGTGCGTTGTTTTAGCTTTGAAAGTTGCTTGGGTAGCCGCATGCTCGATTGTGCATTATAAATGGGTTGCAAAAACTTCTCACGTACACTACGACTAATAGCCAAGTACGAGTGGGGCTACTTCAAAATCAAAACATTGACCTTGACCGATATTTCAGCTCTAAGGGTCTATTGTCTTGCGTCTCAATACACAATTACCCGAGGGAAGGTATATTCTAAGGAGTCAATATTCACATAACTAATGATCTCTATCCTTTTGTTTTGTTTCTGTCAGTGGAAACTTTTCTTTTCACGCTGTTAAGCCAACAGGGCAACTGCGTTGACCGGTGAAGTCTTATCTTGAGAGTTGGCACTATGAGTCATAGGTTTCCTTAGGTGATATGGCACCAATATGGACGACGGATAGTTAGGTGATCTTGAAGGGTTTAGATTCCAGATTATTTAGGAAGATAAGCTGAGCTGGCCCTTCGATGACCGCTATATTCTGGGTAAAACAAAAAGCGAAGTCCTCCCACAAGAAAGCAGCTGATTGTATACTAATGATTGCTTTTCGTATTTAATATTTAAAATAGAGTTTTGTGATATCTCTAATATTACTTTATCAAGACACAGAGCGAAAATAATTATATTTTTCGATCACTACAGGCATATCTCTACAAGAGAAAGAACGCTGTTCTTCCAACTGGGAGCCGTTTTTGATAGATTACGTTTTCATGACAGTTTTAAATGCGGTAAGTGCCGCGAAACGCAGATATCTACGATGTGGTTTGCATCTATGTGGAGTCATATGAAGCCGCAGGTTCCACTCTTTGGTGTGCCCTTCCCTCAATTCTTTTAAAAACCGAGAAAACAATAAAATCTGAGAATTGAAAATTTTGGAATCTCATCTGCCTACAAGCTCCTTTTGTTCTTCTAGAAAAATCGTGCAAGTTCCTAATATTTTCACATTCAGACCGCGAACGATGCATTAACACCCAAACATATAGCCGTCTTTATTTTGTTAGCAAGTTGCTGCCCGTATTAATCTTGTACTCCGAGCTTTACCCAAATTATTTATTGCGGTAGCTTCCACACATTTTATTGAGTGCCCGTTAAACGTTATTCCGTGCCCCCCTTTTCTTCTGTCTAAACTTACACACATACCAGCTAAGTTGCATTCTTATTGTCTTCCTACAGATTGTCTATTGCCTTCAATCCCCCTTTGAGATTCCAACTGAAGTGACATATGAATGTTTACCCCTATGTGTTTCCCTTGATGCCTCCGCAGGTAGCAGCCGTCTTTCTCGGCCTGGTGGCCGCCGTCTCCGCCGCCGGCTTCACCGCCCCCTCCGCCTACAGCGCTAGCGTGTACGGCCCGTCCATCGGCTCCTACGGCCACGGCCACCGCGGCTACCTTCCCCAGGCCTACAACCTCCAGGTGCGCTTCGGAGGCGGAGTCCAGGGACACGGAGGACACGGAGGACACGGAGTTGCCGTCGTCAGTGGTCACGGAGGCTACGGAGGCTACGGAGGCTACGGAGGATACGGCCACGGAGGCTACGGCGGATACGGACATGGCGGATACGGTCTTGCCCTCGGCGGATATGGCGGTTACGGCCACGGCGGATACGGCCACGGAGGATACGGCCACGGAGGATACGGTCTGGCTCTCGGCGGATACGGCCTCGGACACGGCTATGGCTTCGGTCACGGCAAGCTTTACGGCTAAACGGTAGGTTG
Source organism: Ixodes ricinus (assembly GCA_037355805.1). Classification (NCBI taxonomy): domain Eukaryota; kingdom Metazoa; phylum Arthropoda; class Arachnida; order Ixodida; family Ixodidae; genus Ixodes; species Ixodes ricinus. Next base: position 25,083 of record JAZHYW010044549.1, on the reverse strand, counting down.
AATTCGCGGTGTTGGTCGACGTTCAGTGCTTGACTGTAGTCAATGGCAGTGTAAGAATGTCGTAGAAGCCCCGCCTCTAAGTGTGTTGCTTTGTAGCAAGGGTTTGGCCGCACGTGCGACAAATTGTCATCAGAGAAAGGAAGCTCGCTTGTGACTGAGTATAGGTTAATAAATTTGGCGGCAGGCGCTGTGTGATGGATGGCTATACGCCTTTCTTGTATGGTGTGTGCGCGTGTGTGTGTGTTTTCTTGAAGAGGACTAGTGGTGAGAGCTAGGTTATGCGCAGACTTCTATGTGTGAGGCATTTATGCGGTAGTTTATTGGTTGTGGAATTCGCTATTTCATATGCCGCTTGACCCTAAGTGCGAACAAAGAAGCTACAAGAGCGAGTGCAACGCCGTGAGCAAGTTTTCGTGGACATCCCTGAACATAGGAGTTTGGTCCTTGTAGCATCGCCTTCGCTGGAGCCTACGGGAAAACAGAGTTTAGGCGTTTGCATGCTAGGAGCCGTCGACTCGCCATTTATTAAAATGTGCGGTGAGGAAAACGAGAACAATGAATCAAATCGGCATCTTGTTCAACAAGTCCGATCGTCGATTTAAGACACGCTCACTTTTCCTGTTCCGTTTTCTGCGGGTTTATTTTTACGAGACTTTGAGTGCGCGCGATCTTTGTTGAGTTGTTCCTGAAGCACAGTCGGGGCAAGCCCATAAATAGACATTCCTTAAACACTACGAAACGGACGAATCTTGTTCATAGTTGACCCTAAAATAAAATTAGTCCCCTCAGGATTTGGAGTCGGTGGTTGCGACGGTGAGGTACATATGGCCACTGACTACTCAAGAAACGCGGGATGTGGGTTGTTCCGAGCATCTTATTACCGCTCCGCAACCAATGAGAGTGCCACATTAGCCAATGAGAACGCCGGAAACAAATCACAAAGCAAAAAGCTTGAACGCTTGAGCATTAGGGAGATACCCAGCGTGCCTTGCACGTGACGTCATATGACACCGTAGCATCCGCCATTGCTCTGTACCGTGCTCCTGTACCCGTGCTCTGTGCAGCAAATATTTGGCACTATCAAATTTCTTCTTCTCAACAAGGCCAGAGGTGCATGGTACGGAGCAATGGGGGGCTGATGTGATGATAATGCAAGCCTCGTATATATCGTGAACCTAATAAAAAAAAAGGTGCTTCCGACCGCGCATGGGCAACATCGTGATCATTGTTGTCACACCCTTTATCGACATGAATAAACCAGTGGGTGAAGGAATTGATGCCAGCTGCTATACTCCTTGATTAGAGCGGCAGTTTGTGCCGCGTAGTCTGATGAAGCACCAGTGAAACATAACGGTGACGAGGATGTTGCTTGTGCGGAGTTGCGTAAGAGTCCTTCCGAGAACGCGCGCCAAGTAGAACGACCCTTAAACCTAGGAAAGGAAAAGTCTGCTCGCCGGACATGGGCGGGACCAGAGAAGGTGGACGCATTGTTCGACAAGCAACGACCTTCTTGAGAATGCCCGGGAAGAATTACGGTTGCTTTGTAGTTCCTTTCTGGTGCGCACGCTCACACGGCTGCGTTACGATATCTCCATATTCGATCTGGTTTCCTGACATCATTACGTGAGCGTATATTACACATTCGTGCTTCTCTTTTCTTCTCTTGCAAAAGGTTTTCAAGTCTTGTTTTTTTCCCTCTCTGGCACAGTTCCAACCAGAAGACACGCCTTCAATGTAAATTAAATCAGTGCCAGAAAAACTCACGAAGAAAAAAATATAGCAAGGTATCGACGATGACGATGACCACGAGACTGACCTGAGAACGAAAGGCACTTTGACCAAGAAAGAGCCACCATGAGAAAGTACAAACTGAAAGAGACCGTCGCGAGTGGAAATAAAGCGTTATTTATGCGCCGTTGACTCGAATATTTATTCGCGAATTACCTCCGGGAGCACACCAACTCAACACTCTGACGTCAATACACTGCGGTGGCGCTGCTGTCGGAACTGCGCATGCGCAGATGCTTTATCTCGAGCGAATCTTGTTTCCGCGCAAGCGGAGTGTCCGCACCTGGTGGGGGGCAAACGCTGCGCCTCTTTGTAAACAGCGCGTTGATGGACGTAGTGATTGACAGCTGAAGAAACCCTGGGCCTGGCTGGTTATGCTAATTCTAGCTTCATGATTGGTCCTTCGCCACGTTCTCATCGGCAAATTCTGCAATCCTATTGGCCGGAGAGCGATAATGATATCCTCGGGATCCGCCACGCCCTGTATGTTTCTTAACTTGTCGGTGACGGTAAGGGCTTCATTAAAATGTTTGGTTTCATTGATGATGCGACTTGGCGTTGAAGATCAATGGATAATGCTATGGGTGGTTCGGCATAACTAGACTTGCATTCCAACCGTAATTTTGTGCAAAATGATTCTGGAAATTGCTCTGGAACGGATGAAAGGACACGATTTTGCAGGGAAATGCCTTTGATTGGAGGAATGACGAAACCCACGCACGGTGTGCCGTTTATTTCCATGTATTGCCACGAGAGCTACAAACCGAAAGACAAACAGTATTGACATTTTTCGTGTTGTGCTCTCTGTCGGTTCGCATGTAAACTAAAACAAGAAATAAACTTGCAGTAGCACTGGGCTGTTACCTACGTTTGTCTGTTTACAAACAATGTAGATATTTTTAGAGGTATCGTGAAAGGAATCGTAAAACAATGATATGACCTGTTTTAGTTTTGTCGTTTTATTTATTTCTGACCGTTGCTTTCAGCGGTTAACATTCTTTGATATATTGAAAGCGCATCAACACGATTATATATTTGTTTAATCAGTTGCGCAATAATACACTGCGATGATACACCACTTCTGCAAGCGATTGCTGAAGAGTGAAATGCGATGACATCCTTCTAAAAGCACTTGCTTAACCAAACACAGTCTGCTCACAATTACTTAAAAACAAGCACGAAAAAAAAACGGTTGCTTAAAAATACATTACTATCAAACATTTGGGCAAGCCGTTGTGGAACAATATAGTGGTGAGCAACCTTTTTGCAGACGATTGTTCAAAAACAAACCTTGACCATGAGCCTTCGCACACAACTCCTTAAAATAACACACTCCTGTAGACATCTACTTAACAGTGCACTGTGATGATACAGCACTGCTGCAAGCAGTGGCTAAACAGTAAACTATGACAATAAGATTGTTTGTACACGGTCTGAGCGGTTCAGTGTGAACATCCACTTTTGAAAGCGGTTGCTCAAAAATATACCACGGTCATACACTTCTGCAAGTAGTGACGCAACCATGCACTATGAGTAGCACTTCTGCAGACTGTTTCTCAACCGCATAGAATGTACCTGCGTAAACAATTCGTCCAAAGCAGATTGCGATCATGCACTTCTTTAAGCAGTTGTTCATAGAACGCTCTGCGATCATACAGTTTTCCAACCGTTTGCTCACCAACTTATCTGCAATCATATACTTTTGCAATCAGTTGTTTAACAACATGAATGTGACCACACACTTCCGCAAACAGTCGCTCGAAACTACACTACGGACAGACGATTTTGATAAGAGTTGGTAAACAACAAACCGGAATCGTATACTACCGCACATGGCTGCTCCATAGATTTGGGTCAAGAGCGATTCCGGAACATATTTTCATTATGATAGCCCGAAAGTGAAGCATATAAAACTCGGAATTAAGCGAATGAGACGTAAATATTGGGCTAATTATTATTTTTCGGAAAAAGTTCAATTTTTGAACAATGCGTCATATACAGACTCTTCAAACAAATTTTTTAGAGCTCAGTTGTCCTTTAAGTCGGAATGTTTCGGAATATAGAGTGAATAGACGCGGAAATCGGTGGTCCCAGTTGGTGGTCCCGATGGGCCCATATCGCTGCCATCGCCTTAATACACACACAGAAGCAGAAAAAACAGCACCTGTAAAGTCTCTGCCCAGTTCTTTTCCTCCCTACTTAGCAGAAAAACACCGGCCTCGCGGACTGTATAAAAAAAGAAAAAAAGAAAAGAAGTTGACAAGCACTCGAACAACTTCAACTCATCGCGGCAAAATGAACACGCCTGACATTTCGTCTGTTTTCTTTCCCCGGTCTTCTGTCGCTGTCTTTTTTGTTCTTTTTTTCTCGGTACCGCTGATCTCAGCGTTGACGATTTGCCGCTTTCCGCTCCCACCTTTATTACTCCCCCCCCCCCCTTCTCCCTCGGTTTGGGAAGGCGTATAGTAACGTTTGACCGCATGCTTTAGTTATTGTGCCATAATTCCTCTTCCCATCATCAACTCTTCTCTGATTTGGATAAGCGAATGGAAAAATAAGATTGGCATCAAGAAGCGTTCTCCCGGAATTTTCGAACCCATGGAGAGATGATTGTGGTTTTCGTACATCGCACACAATACAATACGCGAAGTTCTGAAACTCGACATCGTAATCTAGCATGTAGTGTTTCACGCACTCCCAAGAAGCATGCAGTTATAATTCCAGGAATGTTAAGTAAAGGCCTCTTCACACAGTAGCGTATGGCTAGGTTTGGCTACATTGCTGGGGTTTACGTCGAGATTCGAATACCGGTTGCAATGGCAACGAGCTTTGTTTACCTAGATACTCACAGTCGTATCTCGTCGCTAGCCGCCTCAACGTGACACGATAGCCAAACGCTGCGCTGAGATATTAGGGAGTTTTCGTAGATTGTTTTCGCCGTCCCGCAACGCCCTCCGCAACCCGCTACGATACCCGGAACTCTACAGTCAAGGCCATGGGCGCGCAGGCGCAGTAGCGGCTTCTTCGTTGCGGAGGGCTTAGGGGAGGAGGAAACGCGGTCTACGAAAGCTCCCTACTGTCATCAAGAATTGCGCAAGCGTAAAGTGTGTACGATAAAGGAACCAAAATGAAAACAAATTACAGCTTTTTGGTTTCATCATTATTGAGAGCGCAGTTAAAGAAAGATGGAATACACTCACGTACACACAGACTAACACCTTAAGTCACAATTCACCATCTTTCCTTTGTACGCAGAGAGAAACTTCGTCTTCATCTTGCACAGGGGTTGCGATATTGTCAGAACGCCGTGCTCTTATTGGCTCACTGAACAAAATGGTGGGGAGACCTCAATGCATCTAGCATTGAGGTCTCCCCACTATCCTTTCAATCAAAGCCAATCAGAGCTCGGCATCGTTCCGACATCACCGCACCTCCTGCACAAGAAGAAGCAGACGAATGGCCCTCTGCATTGAATTTATCAGTGATAGCGAACTTGCAAAACAAACAACCGCCACGTCGTCCACCGACCTTGTTTTGTTGGGTAAACACCAATTTCTGTGAGAAAAAAACGAGCTACTAGTGACAATATAAAGACAGAATCCGCGTTATACGAAAACGTTCCTTGTACGCGCGGAGCTTCCAGGTCATCGCAGTTGTCCCTCTCTTCAACAGGTGGCAGCACAGGTCGTTGATTCCCGCAAGAACTCGTTTCTGTTTACGAGCGACCGATGCCGCAACCAGGCCTCGAAGTCCAAACGTGTCAGGAAGAAACGGAAGCAGGGAACTTCGTGCCCGGCGGAGCACACCATAGGGTGGTTTATCGCCGTGGCCTATTGCCCAACACTCGAAGCTACTGCCCGCTGGATATGCATCGGGCAACTGTAATTTCCCGGATAGTATATCTGAGAAACGAAAGTCCTGCTAGGATGGAAATCCTTGCAACAAGGGCACGAATGTCTACGCGTAAAGCGTTCAAAAGAATTTTGTGACGGATTTCAGAGAGGGACGTATCAGGAAGATTTTCGTCCGGATAAATCAAAATACATTCCGCCACGTCATAAGGTTTTCCGCAGAATTAATGGTACTAAAAAAGTCAGAAAGGCTTCTGCACGAGCTGGTGCACCCGGTGTTCTTGAGAAAAGGGTGCCGCGTTCTACGGCGCGTGTAAATAAACCAAGCATTGCAGGGAAGCTGAAACTCCGTGAGTATGAGAATCTAGCGGTTGGGTTGGAACTGGAAAGTTTGAGAACATGCCATTGCCTGGTTCAGAAAATACAAAAGAAAGGCCAAATATTTTTATGAGCCAACGCCACCCTAAGCTTAATATTGTCAAAATAAAGATTTTGCGGGCGTCCTGAGGTTTTATTTTAGAATAATGTACTGCGAGCAAGAAAGCAAGCAATATTCTCTTCATCGCTACCAAGTGTTTTTCACTAATGTAAATGTCCCATGCGTTCACAACGCCAGTCCAACTGTTTTGGCGATATTAGAGTTTGGTAGATGTCGGCTCATCATTTAGTTTTTCTCTTTTATTTTTTGATTCAGGTAACGCCATGCTCTCAAAATTTTGCGTTCAATCGCAACTGCTAGTGTGACATTCTCAGGAAGTTCTAAATTCCTTCGATGCGAGGTTTATTTATAAAAAAGAAAAAATACGATGAATTTTTTTCGTTTTTTAAAGAACATCTGGTGTTTAATTACTCAACCGTCGGCTACCCCTCTGATGTTTCCAGGAGGTTCCTTTTCAGGACAAAACGATATGTCGCGCTCGTACAGATCTTCGCACTGTCACTGGCATCGCTCAATGGTGAAAGTCTTCGTTTCTGTGCCGTATTTCTCAAAATTAGTATACGGCTCGTGCACCTGACCCTCAGTTCCGGTAGTAGTGTTTTTTTTTTCTTTTTTAACTACGAAATGTTACGCCAACAAGGTGTTAGCGACCTTCCCGGTATCTCTTCCCGCTATTTTTATTTTATTCGTTTAAACGCGGAAGCGAGCAGATAATTCCGTCAACGACAGAACCCGAGAAGTACGATTGGGGGCATGCGTATTTGGGACGCTTAAACCCACACTAACTCAGTTTCTTTTCTTCCTTCGAAATCGCCTTGGTGGGCTGGGCTTAATTTTGTACACGTTATTCGAAAAAAAGTAATCAATCACAACTGCAATTACTCTTAGTTAAAAGGTATTTAATTAGATTCATTTTCCGGTAACTTCAGATTTTGAAAACGACAGATTTTCCCGCCGGTTTGAAGACGGGTCTTCCGAACTTTCCTTTATTGAATTAGAATCACCGAACTACGTACTGCCTATCTTCTTAATCCACCAAGTTTAGTAAACCATGCATTCTCCTGTCGGAGACGTAAATCCAGATTTATAGGGTGCTCATTACAAGTAATTAAATTACTTGTAAAAGATTACCTTTTTTGTATGTTGTACTCATTTGAATACATCTATTTAACAGTAATCGCGGCCAGAAAACAAAAACTGTAATTCTGAAAGAAAAAGAAGAAAAGTAGCGGTTACTTTTTTAAGTAGAGACCAATTACTTTTTTTTTCAAGTAATCTAATTGAATACTTTTTAACCAGGAGTAATCATAATTATAGTCGATCAAGTTTTGCGAGTCACGTGCACAAGACTGATTTTTATACCCATAGCTCCGACTTCATCGCCGGAACAAAAAATTGTCCCCAAGTATAATCTGTGCAGTGATCCCCGTTTTAGATCAACGAGGACTTGATTTACACGATTGCGCTCACGGCGGCGGGTCAGGGTGGTGGACGGGGCGACTCAGTCAAAGTGCTTCTTCTTTTTGAGTTTCTTGACAGCATAGTGGTCGAAGGACGAGTCCCTCCAGGAGACCCAAGCCCCGTTGAACGTGCCGGGATCGCAGTCCTCGTCGGCCCTCCAGTCCTTCTGCCAGGGGACGTAGCTGGCGGAGGACCGCAGCTTCCCGGTCAGACGGGCTACCACCTTGACGTCGACCATGAAAGAGAGGCGAAAAGGCGATGTCTACAAGACACTGAAAGCTAGTTCACACAATTCCGTCGGCTTACGATGGACTGTCTTGAAGCCTCTTGGGATCTCTGACGGTGAGACAACACATTTGCACCATCTATCGGGTCGCCGTAGAATATTTGGAATTTCCGTATATTTTTCATTGTCTTCGCGCCTCATTCCTTTTTCGTCTTGAAAAAAATATTTTTTTCACGCTGTTATAAACGATTATTTGTCATAAATAGTATACGCGCATTGGATCTCGTAAATACCCGTAAAAACATTCTCCCTAGAGAAATTTCGTTCCAGGGTCATCTTATAGATGGCGCCAGGGTTACTATGTGTTCTCTCGCCTTAAGAAATCCCAAGAACTCGGTCGCAAGCAAACGCAAGTGAGCGAACGGACTTTTAGATGACGGGCGCGACCACTTGGCAGCAGCGCGGCACCACATCGGCCCATCGCTTATTCTTCGTACCTTCATATATTACAGGTTTGCGCTCATTCATTTTTGTTAATCAATGAAAATTACGCCAAAACGCCGTTGCTGCTGCCTGTAAATCGTTTTTTGTTTGCATTTTTTTTACGGACTAACTTATTTATTGTTTTCCTGTGTGTGTTTTCCGTTATTGCGCTCTACCGATTTTTGCTCGGCCCGACATGGGCAACGAAACCAAAGAACTAGCTAAGGCGCTGGAGGATCTTCGCCGCGAGCTGCGTGCAGACTTGCGCAGTTTGAAAGAAAGCGTGAAGCTCTGTAGTGATACGTGCGATGGAGTGAAGGTCATAAGGGACGACATGAAAGAACTGCGTAAAGAAATACTAGACCTTACGAAACGGAACCTAGGAACTCGATGCTGAAAACTGCAGGCTAGGCGCCAGAGTAGAAGAATTAGAGCAGTATCAAAGATCGAACAATCTTGAAATCAAGGGGGTACCAAGCCAGGGTGATGTGACTGATGTTATCAAGAGAATCGGCTCCCTTCTTGATGAACCAGTGGCGGATGCGGACATTGACATCTGCCACCGCGTCGCCACTTTTATGCCAGATCAAAAGAACATAATTGTTCGCTTCGTCCAGCGCTCAAAAAGGAACATAATTTTAGAAAAGTCAAAAAAGAAACGGATTACTACTGCATCTCTCGAGTTTGGCGGAGCCGAGTCACTGGTTTATGTAAACGAGCACTTGACAGGCTTGAACAAGAAACTGCTGGGAACGGCTATCGCGCAGAAAAGAAGGGTTGGGTGGACGTTTGTGTGGTGCTCTGGTGGCAAAATATTTGCGCGTAAAGATACGACGTCAGATGTACTTAAAATTAGTTGCCTGGGTGATGTTGAAAAAATTAGGAATTAGCGTAGAATATTTCGATGACTGCTGTATTTTTGTATAACTTCATAATTCTCGACGGCGGTGCATGATTGCTTTTACCACCCTCACGAAGTGAATGCGTTATTTGGAAAAACTGATCAGAAATGTCTCAAATTTTTTCATCTTAACGTTAGGTCAGCGCGACCTAAAACCGATGACCTCTTTTTACTTTTTAACACGTTTCAACCAATGTTCGATATCATCATGCTCACTGAAACATGGTACAGCGATGACAGCGATGTTTTTCTTTTACCGGGATATGAACACTGTTATCTCAACCGCAAACAAAACCGTGGTGGTGGTGTATTCATCTTGATATCAAACACAGGTTTTGAGATTGTATCCGAATACTCAGCAATTACAGATCATTACGAAGTACTATGCATACGTAAAAACCTTGAAGTGTATTGTGTTGTTTACCGCCCACCAAACGGAAATGTGTCCCAGTTCTTTGAATTTCCAGAAAAGTTGTTTAGCTCTATGACTGAAGTTAAATGCAATTTAATCCTCGGAGGCGACCTAAATATTGATTTTCTTGATCTATCACGTAATCAGTCGGAGTTATCTTTATTAGTGTCTGCACATAATCTTCAGAATGTCATATCTCTTTCCACGCGTATAACAGCGTCATGTTCCTCCTTGCTTGACATTTTTATTACAAATCACGATAGCTCAAATATTACTGCTGGAGTAATGTGTTTAGATTTGAGTGATCATTTGCCCATATTCATGCTGATTCATAAACATAACGCTACAGGCAGAACGAAGGTCAATGAACTTCAACCCGCCAGATACATTAGAAGCATTAGCGATAAAACGTTGCAGACGTTTAGAAGAAACGTTGAGAGCACGACCTGGAGCAGTATAATAGGCATAAAGGATATAAATAAAACTTACGACAAATTTATTGAGGTTTTTAAAAGTATTTATACGTCTTCATTTCCATTAAGATTGGTTAGAACCGATAGACGTGCCCGCAAACCCTGGGTTACTAAAGATCACTTAAAATCAATGCGTGCCAAAGATCGCTTATATAAAGCATTTTTAAAATCGCGAGACTTGGTCAGACTAGCAGAATTTAAGTTACTGAGAAACCACCTGAACGCAGATTTGAGGCGTGCAAAGCGAAACTATTATAACCAACTTTTTGATCCTGAATGTATGAAGCATCCTGACTTGCTTTGGAAAAGACTTAATGCTCTCTTGGGCAAAAATACTAACAATGATAAAATAGAAAAATTAGTTATTGATGGGATGGAAAAGTGCGGTTCTGCACTATCAGATGCTTTAATTCGTTATTTTGTGAACGTTGGGTCGAGTACCTACTGCAGTGATGCAGCACAAAATATACCTAGAGTTTGTGATACTATATTTTTTATCTTACCGATGAATATCAAGTTTTTTCAACGATAAATAATTTACGCAACAATCACAGTTGTGATGCTGATAGTATAAACATTAAACCCATGAAGTTTGTTGTCGACCTCATTGTGCCTTGTTTAACACATATTTATAACCTTGCTCTTTCGTCGGGTGTGTTTCCCACAGGCATGAAAACAGCAAAAGTAACAGTACTGTTTAAGGCAGGAGATAGAAATAGTATGGGGAACTATCGTCCAATATCCATTCTTCCTATTTTTTCAAAAGCCTTAGAAAAGCTTATGCGCTCAAGGATTACAAATTTCTCAGATCATCATAATGTATTAATAGAATCTCAGTTTGGATTTAGAAAATTTAGGTCTACCGAGTCTGCATTTTTGCACCAAAAAGAAATTATTTTAGATAATTTAGAAGAAAAGTTAACAACGATTGGCGTTTTCCTTGACTTTAGTAAAGCGTTTGATTGCATCAACCATGGTATAATTTTAGATAAGCTATTTTCGTATGGCTTTCGGGGTGTTTCATTTTCATTGTTAAGGTCATATTTTGAGAACCGTTGCCAATATGTTTCCATAAACGAGCATAGGTCCTCTTTCCTTAACATTAATTGCGGTGTTCTCAAGGAAGTATTCTAGGTCCCCTTTTATTTCTTTTTTATATAAACGATATAGTTGCTATTGAATCTGATGTAGATTTTATTATTTATGCAGATGATACAAGTATGATCATTTCTGATTCAAATAGTGAACATCTTATTAGCAAAACAAATAATGTCCTTTCAAAATTAAAAACCTGGTGTATAAAAAATTCCCTTCATATAAATGCTAGCAAGAGCAAGGCTATAATATTCCAACTACATTCCAGAACTCAAACAACCTCATCCTCTCTTCTGAAATATGGCACCGATATTATTCAATATGTTGAAAATGTAAAAACTCTTGGTGTATTTTTTCTTATAACATGTCTTGGAACGACCATATTAGACACGTTCGCACTAAGCTTTCTAGAATAGTGGGTGTGTTAAATAAGTATAGAAACATTTTACCCACAAGTGTCAAAATTCAACTTTTTAGATCACCATTCTATCCCATCTTATGCTACGCGCACCTAGTGTGGGGGTCTACCGGCACAACGAACTTAAATTTACTTCGAATATTGCAAAAAAAAAAAAGCTCTACGAGCCATAGCTAATGTCTCTTCAACCTCTCCATCCTTGCCTCTGTTTGAGAAGTACTCCATACTTGACGTTTCAAAAATTTATTCACAACGATTAATATTAACATTGCAGTCTGCCATGAAAGGTAAATATGATACTTTTCTTCTTGCTATTGCGGACCTTCATTTGCACGATTCCATTCGTCAAACACGTCAGATACATCCATGGCATATACCACAATCACGAACTAACTTTGGACGTCAAAGAATTAAACATGCACTTCCCGAGCTACTAAATCATATCGCATCATTAGGAATTGATGTATATGTCAGTGAGCAGAAATGATATCTCTAGCATTGTATAATACTTAAAACATACCTTCTATTGTCTTTTTGGTTTGTTTCTTTTTGTGTTAGTGTTGCTTGCCTTGTAGGGGTACCAAAGGGCCGGTCAAGCTGTAAAATAGCAGCTTTTTTCCTTTGGTTTTTCCCCATCGTTAATGGAAATAAAGAAATGTCTTCAAAAAAATGTTTCAGAAAGCATCGCTGTGGTCGGCTTTCCACAATTGGCCAGACCAGGGATTGTCACCTTCGACGGTGGTTGATTAAGAACGAAATGGTGCCCGACTTCCACCGTGCTTTTTACACGCGCCATCGAACTTGTAGCGTCTGATGATAACAAGCCAGGGTCGCGGCTCGTGACGTCACGGCGAGGCAAATGCTGGTCGTGACGGCACGGATGGAAACCATTTGGGGGCGCCACCGAACATCTATGACTAAAGTGCCTTCATACGCACGCGCGCTTTTGCTTGAATGGTGACATCTCAGCGATTTTTCCGCCCAATTGTTGTTTTATGCATTTTGAAGTGCGCGCAATCCGGTGTCACTCAGCTCGTGCGCGTAGCTTTGGCTAATGCATAGACGCCATTTTACCGCCCAAGTCACGCACCCAGTGCACGAGAGCGTCACACGCTGGCACATTCAGGGCAACAATGGATGTCTTCACTTTGAGACAGACAGACATGCAGGCACCCTATCTCTGAGAAAATGAGAACGGCTGTTTGGATCTTTCCAACGCCCGGCCGCCAGCACGCGCTCCATGCTTCTCGCCGCGCCTTGGCTGCGCGAGTGCGCTCTAGGTGCACGGGCCGCAGAAGCTTCGTCGAAGGTAGGAGTTAGCTCGCGCTGGAAGCGGGGCAACCGAAACTCCTCCCTGCAGTTCTCATTTTGTGGGCAACTATAGGGTGTATTCACTGGCGGCCATATCTGTGTGCGCTAATGCTGAGCACGTGCTGATGGCTAGCTTCTACAGTTATTTTGCAACGTGCACCCCACACCATCAAGATTGCCGGTCTTGGCAGCCTATTAATGTGAGCTCGTTCTGAGCATGCGCTCTAAACAGTGACCGCAAATATGGCGGCCAGTGAATACGCCCTATTGTGGCGTTCGTGTAGCCCTCGTGTACCTCGGGGTGACTGGCAGCGATGTTGTTCTGCTCGCAGGGATCCTTGTCCAGGTCAAAGAGGCAAGGTCCCTCGGACAGGAGACACATCGTGGCGTTTTCCATGACCGGACACGTGATGACGGATTCGCGTTTTTCCAGGTCGGCTGGCTCCCAGTTGTCGCCGTAGAATTTTTCGAACACCTGCAGAGAGGCTTTTGTTGTATTTGAGGTGTGGGATTAGAAGGCTGGTTGAGACATTCGCATCGGTGGCATTTGAAGCACCTCAAACGACATTTAACGACAGTGCCGTCGAGACAACCCCGTTTCATAAACTTTTGGCGTCTGGCTCAGACCGCTAGCGCTACATTTGGGCGAGCGTGCGGCAATACGTAATTTATAAAGAAAAAAAAACTGGATTTTTTTAAGGGTGATGCCCTGCACATAATTGCGTCTAGTCTGTTGCAACCAACAACTCACAGGTGGCGGAGAATACGGACGCGCGTCTTTTTGACCGGCAACCGGTTAGGTTAGGTTAGGTTAGGTTAGGTTAGGTTAGGTTAGGTTAGGTTAGGTTAGGTTAGGTTAGGTTAGGTTAGGCGCCAGTGTCCGAATGTGTTAACAAACGGCAGCTCGGAGTACGTGGAGTGAAAGCTTGCGCGCTACTAAACCCACAGATACTTGGTTAAATATCCACCGTTGCCCGTTTCGATATGAATGAGCACAGTATCGAACGTGCAGGCGTGATTCACCACGGCGTGTAATGCACGCTACACTCTCAAGAAAGAAGGGTGTAAAAGGGTGTATCGTTACACCCTTTGTCCCATATAATACACCCCAAAACTTCATTTTGACGTACAGAGCCCTATAGTCGAACAGACGGTCCCAAACTTTACGAGGGGCTTGATAACGGTACGGTATAACTTTTAAATAGCTAAAGTACGTATCAAAGACCACATAAAGAAAACACCGAGTTTTTACAGTAGGGCCAAGGAAACCCCGATTATGTTTTTTGTAGTCTGTAAAACGTACATTAGCTATTTTAATAAGTTGTACCACACGGCTATCAAGCCCTCGTAAAACTTCGGGCCGTCTGTTCGACTGTAGGGCACTGTACGTCGAATTGAAGTTTTGGGGTGTATTATATGGGACAAAAGGGTGTAACGATATACCCTTTTACACCTTTTTTCTTGAGAGTGTAAAGAGCCCAGTGTAGCAGTGGTAGATGCAATGGCAAAATATCTAGTCTACAGCAGAGACGCGCCGGACGCACATTAGAGCTGACTCCTCTTGCTGTCTAAACATACCCACAACACAGTTAGAGCTACTCGTGATCGGTCGTTATAGCTAAATTGGTTACACGCTGCACACAAAGCAGGGTTGCCCCGGTGACTTTTTCAATACGGTTTTGTCAGATGCTGGGAGCGCCATCGCAGCAAATGTCTCAACCCCGCAGGAATCAGCAGGACGACACTTGGTCCGCGTCTCCTCGCATAGTCGCGAATGCGACGAGATACTTCTCTTGGGACAGTGCTGTGCAAGTAGTACGCGACAGAAACTATCAGTAATAGAACTGTGCTTATGAGTTCGCGAGCTGCGCCCAGTCCCAGTATACGTAAAAGGCCTTTTCGAAAGTACAGCTTTGAATTTTTCACTGGTATAAGTGACAGGTTCGCAGCGAACAGGCCTTGTGCTATCTGGAGATTTCGAGCGGTTCTGCCTTTCTGTGGTACATGAGCAGGTGACCCGATGCGGTCTTCGCTCAAAATGCCGTCCAAAGAAGTCGAGCCATATAAAACCCGCAAGAAACGAACAAACTTACCCAACGGGAATGTTTTGCTTTCGAACGAATCGTAGCAAACGGAATTGTGTTGACTAAGTTGCTCTGAGAATAGATAGTGATATGTTCAGGCTCCCGGAAGACCATCTGCTGTTGACAAATTTATATCTTAAGGCTCATTCACGTTGTGGCGGTGCATTTGATTTCTTTGCGGCGGCTTATGTTGAAGTGCGTTTGAGAGTTTGTGAGAAGGCTCTTTTAAGCGATGCAATGCACGGCTTGAACGACAGCTTGACATCTTATTTAGACGTGAGGCTCCTTCTCAATGTATTAGAACGTCGAAAGCTTCTACCTTGGTTATCTGAATGAACAGTGCATCACGATGTGAACTTTTATTGAATATGCTAGGATATGTCGCCACAGCTCTCTACGACACGTACTATACTCCATTTGACGACATGGGTACTGTGGTATCGCTGCTAGAAAACAACAGTGATAAAATAATCCATATATATATATATATAAAATAATATATATATATATATATATATATATATATATATATATATATATATATATATGAGTGGTTGTACCTTGTAAACGGTGCCATGGACGTTCTCCCAGGAAGGGAATCCTGGCGTGTGTCTAGGGTTCGGGTGCCATCCGCTTCGTGGGAGAACGGTGTCCAGGTTCTTTGTGACGGCAATGCCCTTGTAGTTCCCCTCCTGTATTGCGAAATTGTGGCCTGCCAAGTCGATGTTGTGGATGATCTCCATGCGGGGAGACTTGAGGTCTCCGCTGAGGGCCTCCCACATGTTGACGGAATCCAGGTCAAACACCGCGCCCAACTTCTTGATGTCGCCTCCTGGAGTAAAAGGCGGTCGAGCTGAGTCGAGTTTACTATAAAATAAAAAAGAGAAACTCTAATGTCAGTGAAACTCAATCTACAAAATAGGATTTACTAATAACCGATGATGCCAGGGTGAGGCTTTTATTGACCCCCGAACTCGGTCCGGGCCAAGATATTCGTCATCGCCTTTGACGTGTCTGTGTCCTCGTGCAGGTCATGTTTTTGAGTTGAAGCGATGCGCTCTAAGAAAAACGTTGTGTAGTACTTCCTCTTTAAGAGGAGGAACAGAAATGCCCAATACATTAGTTCACGAAAGGAGCAACTTTCCTCCTTTCAAAAGGAAGAAACTTTTATCCTCCCACAGGAGATACAATTTTTCACTTTTCTCCTAAAGGAAGTCTCTAAACCAACATTGCACCCCGCAAGCGAGAATCGGGTCGAAAAACTTAGGCAGCTGCACGGCTTTTCACCAGACTGACACTGGTGCACAGCGTATATGCCTTTCGACGTCTTTTACGTGCGCTAAGACATTCCAAACATGGTTGGAAATTTGCACGAAAAAGGGCGCTATTAGAAGGAGGAGAGAAAAGACAGTAACGATTACGAGTGATTTTAGTACCTGCAGAAGTAATGTGATTACTCTCGCGATTCGTTCCTTATGAATCAGTTCAAATGATTACAAATTTACCCCAAAAAGTAATTGTTTACAAGTGATATGAGTACTTCGAGTGACTACCGTACCGAGCGCAACCAATCGAGCGCACTCCTCTACGAAGACCAACTTCACTCTGATCGGTATATGTGGCAAACCTATTTTTGAATTCGAACTGGCCGGTAATTGCCATATTTGTTGCATATAGACACCTTCAGGCTGAACAAATATTACTCCCGCTTAATATTTCTTTGAAATTCTGTCTTATCTATCTCTTACCTATGTCATGTCTCTTATTCCAGCGCATTCAGAGAAGCAACAGTAGGTCATTAGGCCAATTAAATGAAATGAATTAGTTAACTCTTTATATTGGTTTCGAATAATCATGATAAAAATGCAGTATTACCGGGGATTCCTATTAGAGGCTAAACCAATTATTTTATTTCGGTTCATTACTCAATTACTGCGACGTTTATTCACCCATCTGTCGTCCGCTGGCCCCGAAAACACATGAAGAAGTAAGCGCCACGATCTTTTTATCATAGCATGTTTTATTTAAAATCAAACTAATAGTATACTGCCGTAAACTAACATTACGAAAATACCACAAAAGTAGAAGTTATGCTCACATTTCTGTATGTGTAGAAGAGCTACATCTCCATCCAGTTATCTTAAACCATGGAAGCTAAATTATTTGTCATCTGAAAGTCACTTTTTATTTTGACAAAGTTGGGGACTGGGTGATTCCATGGCGGGTGCAAGTCTTCTCTGCTCCATTTTGAAATTTGAAAATAGCACAAAAGGTAGGCCTTCCAAACATTGGGGCATTTCATACGTTTATAACTTGACTCTAACTTAAACATATCAGTTTTAAGGTAGATTCCAAGACACGATTAGTTCCGCACAAGGCATGACACGCAGCACACGCGACGCGACGCAGCCCAACACACCAAACTGATAAAACAAAACCAGCGGAACCTTGCTTCCCGCAAGCTCCGCGGCCCGCCATGTCGCGACGATCGCCCAGTGTTGTCAGACGTTTTTTTATTGCTGCTCAAATGTTTTCCATTTTATTGTTTGTGTGTGTGTGTGTGTGTGTGTGTGGAAAGGGGGAGGAGAAAAGACTACAGCACTTAGCTGCTTTCATTCTTACCCCAGTCCCAGATTATCCAACATCACGGTAAACCGAACCTCTATTTTTCCTGTTAGCGCCGAGAGGCGTAGGCCATCGGCTGGTTCCAGTTCCGTCAGCAAGAGATGGAAAAAAATGATTTCCCCTTTTCAACCGCGGATAAAAACCGCGCCGGGCTAGTGACTGGGTGCGCTATGTGAAGTCGCGGAAAGGAAGGAACGGTAAAGCCAGAGGAAGCAAATACAAAAGTTCCTCCGTTTGCTGCCCTTTCGTTAGGATGTAGCAGTCCTTTGATTAGCTGAACCTCTATGGGTGATCTCAACCCACAGAGTTCGCTTTAACAAGGTTAGGCACTTGGGCAATTCTAAGTTTGCAACCAAAGCCGCCTGCCTGAACTTAGAGAAGTTTCTGCATGCATATATTGCACTGCGATGCGTTCCGGCCAGTCATTTAGTCTTCTTTTCATGTTCTGAGCTATGAGCGAAGTGAGAAACATCACGCTTCAATTATCTTAAAATTACAGAGGAGGCCCTTCTTCGCACTGTGACCGCTTGCTACACCTATCACTGTGGGGTTATTAGAGACAACTTGTTATCTTTCCTAGATTGACGTTCAAAATGTGACGTGTGTATATAAAATGATTCACCGATGTTTGTTTGCAAACAAGCTTGCTACCACCCGCTACTGGCGGACCCCGTCGCGCATTCGGATTTTCTCAGAATTTTTTTTGTCTTGCATTCTTTTGTTATTTGTACTACTTCCCGCAAAGCGCGCAGGTTCTTACGAACGTATCACGGGTACTTCTCCCAAGGAAGATCTCCTTAACCGATTGCTGTGTGTTGCTGAAGAACAAATAAATACTCTACGGCAAGTCTACTGGGGCACCATATACTGTGGAGCCCTCGTAGTATTGAACTCCCGCCGAATGCGGTGAAAGGGCCCTTTTTCTCCTTCGTGCGTCGCAAGCGACTTCCAGTCGGTCCGTCCTTGCAAGCCTGTCGAGTTTTCTTTTGTCGCGAGTGCTGGAAAGTGCAAATGCTACACGAAAAAGAAGCTGAAGATTTAGCGAGGGACTTCGGCTGTACGATTCAAGGTCTTGGAGAAGAGAAGTTGATTGATAAGAGTAATCGAGAACTTTGAACAGATCTCGAGTTTATTGGTTCTTTTGGCGTTTACGTGGAGAATTGGTGGTTGAATGTTTCATCGACGATTTAGGCATCGGTGTTAATTGGTGGGTCTGCTCATTCTTCGTATGAGTCGGAAGTTCGCTGGAATGTCAGATAGGAGCACCACCTGGTAGCGTTTTCCAAGAAAACGGTCTATATGAATGAACTCGACGAGGATACTTTCATGCAAGTATCAGAATTCTCAGTCGACGTTTCATTAAGAGACGAGAAACTAGGTCTCCTGACAAAATGGGGGCAAAGGTTCTGAAACTTCCTTTAACAATTCTTATTCTTTAGAAACATAAAACATTAAGTAGTGAAGCCTCTTAGTCAAGCACCTGCTAACATTCTGGAGTGTCTCAATTGTGGGTGACAGCTAAAGTTGCTGGATCCTGAGAAAGTAGCACCATTGCCTTCCCTGCTGTTAGAAGAACACAAAGAGATTCTAACATACAAACGACCAATACCTCGTAAGGCGATTAGCTGATCGATCTCTGTTGCCATGGCAGTCTTCATTTGGATGCCTTTCAATATTCTGAGCTTCGAAAGGGTCGTTTGAACCAGTCACGCCAATATCGCTATGGTGTGTCATCGCACTGAAAGCGTTCCTCGCCAATCTATATATATAAGCGTCTTTGGCCTTGTGTATACTATAGTCTTATTAATATTGCTTGTCTTTATAGGTCTCTTACAAGAATATTGCTTGTCTCTATAGGTCTCTTACAAGAATATTGCTCTTCTCGCATATTTCAACAGAGAAAAATTAATTTTCCAAGTTGCCAAGCATCTACGCCGCATGTGGTGGCGGCGCGAAGATGTTCGTTAGTTTCGCCGGTGTGTGGACAAGAAAATCTCAGTATACAAGGAATGTCTTCTACAAAACAACATGCCACCGGGAATTTGGATCGGCTCACCAGAAATGGAGACGTCAAAAAGAAACTGCTCGTTCCATGGACAAATGGCGACCATACGAGGAGCTTGGTGATACTTTCCTAGGATTCAGTGACTTCAAGTATATCTTCCACCTCCACGCGCTTGTTGCCTCAAGCCGGGCTCTGGTTGCGCGTGCGACCAAGGGGAAAAACTTCGCGCTTGAGTCGGAGCATCTGCTGGGTACTTCTTAGCCTGTAACCGAATATTTATGGTCCCTTTTTTTCCAGTTTTCTCCGACCAACGTTACTAAAAACTCAGTTGGGAGAGTGCCACAGGATCCTTCTTCGAAAACATGCCTCCGATCCGTACTCGAGAACAGAACTAGATGCGATCGCAACGCCGCCATTTCTCCCGCAGCGTCCACTCCGGGAACCGCATGACTGCACGCAACGGTCCAGTCAAGTCGCGCGAGGACCGACGGCGCCACCTTGCAGTGCAATCTCGCACTAGCTATATAAGGCAACTTTCATATTTTGACTCGCTGCTAAAGAACAGCGCTGTAATCGTATCTAGCTCGGACTCGGTGGACGAGAGCGGTCCGGGTTTCAGGGGTGATTTTCCCTAACTGAGTGTTCTAGTAAGTAGAAACGGTGGTTCCAACTAACTGTTGCTGAGTTTGATGGAAGCACTTCCGAAAGTAAATCGTGTCCTCACCAGCAGCGGAAAACAGCGTGGGCAGCCAGTCGGTGACGTGCATCAACTGACTGGACGTCCTCCGCGTCTTGTTGAGGAGCGGGCTCCAGACGAAGGCGGGTACTCTGACGCCTCCTTCGAAGTAGGTTCCCTTCATGCCTCGGAGCGGAAAGTTGAACGACAGGTTGTTCGTAAAGTCGCCGACCGGCATGCCGCCACTGGCTGACGCGAACACCAGGATGGTGTTGTTAAGCAGTCTTCGATTGTGCAGTGCTTCGAATATCTGGCCCAGGGAGTGGTCGACTTCCGTCAAGGCACCTGCATGAAATGATTCATACCAACATTTACTAAATGACAAGACCGTGGTACAGGATTGTATACGCCATCTACGAGAGGGCAGTTCAGGGCGTTGTTTAAACACCAGTACTGCGTCATTCTTCGGTATAAAATTGTGTGTTCACTGATTGGACCAAATCCCCAGCCGATCGCCGACGCAGCCCTTGTTTCTAATCTGTGCCTCGCGTTGGCCTCTGGTTGATGACGCATGAAATCCTACGTCACCTACTATATTGAACCCCATGGCTATGTGTATGAAACTGTTTAGTCCAGGGGCCTCCAAACCCAGGCCCGCAGGCCAAATCCGGCCTGCGGATGGGTTCTGGCCGGCCCAAGGATCGGTGCGGTTTTTCCTTTCACGCCTGGCCTGGGGGCCGCTGCTACCAACGTAAAAATTTCAGCGTGAAAAGAAAAAAAGTAAAACATTGGCTGTAGAAACCGCTATTTTTGTTGTCAATAAATTGCGATAGCATTCGTTATAACACTCACGACGCAGCTCCCTGTGAATACGGCAATGAAAATTTTGAGTAAACGCTTAATTTTAAGGAATGGTTTACGACGCAGTCATTTACATCAGCGCGACTGCAGCGCGCTACCTTGAAATTGAGTGATTGCGTCGTCTCCGTGTAATCGTGTAAACTTCTGCCGCTGCGTAATCGTTTAATGTTCATGCTGTTTTCCCACCATCATTGCAGCTTCGTGTGGGTGACTTGTCCTGTCTCTGGATAATCGTTAATCGTTCAAGATGCTTCACCACCATCATTGACCATGTACCAACTAGCTCACCTCCAACCGATAATTGCTTCGTAGTTTGGGCGCAAATGCGAATGTACGCATACTGCCGCTCTGTGTATGCACAGCGTGGGTATATCTGCTTGCGCTTCAGCCATTAGTGATTGCTTCTTGGCTTGGGCGGAAATGTGAATTTGCACGCACTGCCGCTCCGTGTATGCGCGGCGCGTTTTTATCTGCTTGCTAGGACGTCGTCAAACTCGACACCTAGGGCGAGCTCTAGGACAACCTCTAGGGCGATCTCAAGGACGACTTCTGGGGCGACCTCCAGGACGATTTCAAGGACGGCGTCCAGGAACAACGTTACTGGATCGGCTAAGTTGGCAAGCTACGAAGAAAAAGTAATGCGCTCCGATTTACTGCCGCGCAGCTGCGCTTGTGTCGCAGCCCACCCGACCCTCTCAGTCTGACCGGCCTTGGTACACTTGTATACGCCGTGAAACACATCGTTTTTTATTCGGTCCAAAAGTGTATTACCAACGACTGTTGCCAGTGTGATAATGTCCAGGTTGAGACAACATTTCCGAGGACTTTTGAGGTAAATTCACGCCCGCCGGGCCTTCGTAGCTTTGGAAGTTTTCAACGTTCGGCACCAATACAAGTAACTCGGAGAAATGGCTGCGTCTATTGTGGTTTTCTCCACATGAAGCGTCGTTTTTCGGTCGTTTTTGTTCTGAAACACATTGAACTTCCCTCTTCTGGTGTTCTGTGCTTGTGTCAAAAGCCCAAGAATAGACTGCTGCCATACATTCCAAAGCAGCATTAGGAAAGAATGCCAATTTGAAGGCGTGTTCGTCACTTGAAGGAAGCAGGCTGTTTTTGCTTTTGTATTTGTTTTCAGCTACGTCGAGGCCTACTACTATAGTAGGTTACAAGTCAAGAAGGTAGCGGCAAATGCCCCTCAAAGGGAATCATATATCCCTCCGCCACCTCCCTATCCAATAGCGTCCTATCGTTTCCGTGACGTCGTGGCCAACGCGGGAGAGGGTTTTGCCTTGCTTTGAATATTTGCTTTATCTTTCGACCTTGACTTAGCGTTGTGGAAGCCACGAGAGGGAGATTAGAAGTCGTTTTTGTTTCTGATGGAAAGAAAAACGACTTTGGGGATTAGCTTCCCCCTCCGATTGATACAAAGGCCACTTTCAGGAACTCGGTTTCCTCTCCGACAAATACAAAAGTCGCTTTAAAAAAAAAAAAAAAGGGGGGGGGGGTCGGAGACAAGTTGGCATCACTCTGTAGCCATTATCTATTCATTGAAGCGGAACAAGGGGTGTTTCCAGGGAACTATTCTTTCGATTGCGGATGGATTTCAAACGGTCGCATCACGATTATGGGAGGAGCTTCTCCTACCTTCTTGACTTGTAACCGACTATAGAACATCTGAGGTGGTGAAAACGGCTGAGTTATTCCTCTCGTACGTTCTTTACGTGTATGACAACATCGGTCCCTTGAGTGCGCGTGCCATTTTGGAGACGTGTGTCTGAGGGGTAAGAATTTCAAGACATCACTTCCGATCAGCTGATCAGCCGGATTTGTTTGTATACTTTTAGAATTTACGTGTGAACGTGAGGTAGGTATTAGAGCCGTTATTCTATAGTACCTGCAACAACTTTGCGGCAACAGTGCAGGAATTGTGAGACACTGTCGTCTATGCAAAACGAGTTGATTTGGGTAAACCTTTTTGCATGATCCAGTGCCTGATACAGCAACATGCTTGTTGACGTGCTTATATGAGCCCGTTAATTTAAATTCGCTTTATGTTAACTACTCTTTTCTTACCGTTGCAGTTGTGCTTAAAATAAATTCATGATAATGTTGTTTTATTGGTCTCATGACGCTTCTGCGGTAAATTTACAGCCAAAATAAAGATATTTTTAGCTACCTCACCGAGCCCCTGAGAATGCATCATAGGAAGGCTGGGGTGCAAAGACCAATGTGAAAAATTCACTGCCCAACCACTAAGTCTGTTTGTTGTAACGGGATTACGATTCTACGTGATAGACACCAATCGAAAGTTAGAGGTGGCGGAGAAGGTGGCAGTAGCAAACAAGGAAGCTCGGCTCATGTGCTCGCCCACTACAGGTATTTTCAACCTTGGTGTTTAGTACTCTGGTAGCGATTTTTTCATGGAAAAGAGAAATGAACGTTGCACGGCATTTATTTATAACTTTAGCCTTGCCGAAGATTCGTTGTGGAAACAAATAAAACGCAGAAAATAAATTTTATTTGTTTTACTGTGAAAAATATGTGGGCGCGTTTATCGAGAACTGGATACGGCGCTGACATCGCATGCTAGCCCCTGCTGTGGATGCTGGTCCTAGACGAATTCCAGAGACATCAACTATGACGTAAATCCCGCTTTAGTTTAATACTACACGAGCAGAAAATCGCAATCGGAAGCTCGACTTCACGCTGGGCACCTACGCTCGTATTCGTTGCATCGTACCGTCTAAAAATGGAAGAACTTGTAAGCGTCCATATTTGCAATAATGTGGCTGTAGCAAAATCTACTTGCAGAGTCCATTTCCTAATAAGAAGTGCCCAAGCGTCTCCGACGTGCCGCCGACCGCCTGGTTTCCGAAAGAAAAGAAAGCGTCCCGAGCTTGCCCAGAGCATGGCGGGCCTTGCGGACCGGGCGGGTAGCGACGACAGCGCCACCATGCCCGCGCGAACGGAGGGGGCCGGCTTTCCGAAGCTCGGCTAATGCGGAGCTTGTCAACTGAGCCGATCTAGTAACGTTAATCTAGGACGACGTCCTAGAGGATAACGTCTAGGACGACGTCGAGGACAACGATGACGTCAAAGACGACGTCTAGAACGACATCTAGCACAACCTGTAGGGCAATCTCAAGGACGACCTCTAGGAAGAATGACGTCAAAGACGACGTCTAGAACGACATCTAGCACAACCTGTAGGGCAATCTCAAGGACGACCTCTAGGAAGAATGACGTCAAAGACGACGTCTAGAACGACATCTAGCACAACCTGTAGGGCAATCTCAAGGACGACCTCTAGGAAGAATGACGTCAAAGACGACGTCTAGAACGACATCTAGCACAACCTGTAGGGCAATCTCAAGGACGACCTCTAGGAAGAATGACGTCAAAGACGACGTCTAGAACGACATCTAGCACAACCTGTAGGGCAATCTCAAGGACGACCTCTAGGAAGAATGACGTCAAAGACGACGTCTCAGAACGACATCTAGCACAACCTGTAGGGCAATCTCAAGGACGACCTCTAGGAAGAATGACGTCAAAGACGACGTCTAGAACGACATCTAGCACAACCTGTAGGGCAATCTCAAGGACGACCTCTAGGAAGAATGACGTCAAAGACGACGTCTAGAACGACATCTAGCACAACCTGTAGGGCAATCTCAAGGACGACCTCTAGGAAGAATGACGTCAAAGACGACGTCTAGAACGACATCTAGCACAACCTGTAGGGCAATCTCAAGGACGACCTCTAGGAAGAATGACGTCAAGGACGGCGTCAAGGACGACATCGGCATACGCGCGGCACCTGCGTTGTCGGACGTCCTGCGTATGCGTGGACGTCCTGCGTTTCAGGAGGCCATGCGGCGCCTTCCCATGCGCGCGGCACATGCCGCACATACGCTCGGCGCATTCGAGGACGAGATACCGTATCGCAAAAACCGGGTGGAGTAGATAAAAAA
>JAZHYW010044547.1:0-18043 GCA_037355805.1 Ixodes ricinus | reverse complement strand
TACCTCAGAAATGTTAAATGTTAACTTAATTGATATTTTGAAAAAAAAACCTCAAAAGTTTTTTTTTTTTTTAACGGGAGATTTTTTTGTTATTTAGGAGTCCTGCTGTTATTTCTAGGGTTCCTTCAAAAGAGCATGAAATGAATATTCAAGTCAGAATCAAAACGAACCATAAAACAGAGTGGAGATGATAGCACGGCCATGTAGAGAGTTTCTATATATTCGATCTTTTTGTTGCAATGATTATAAATGATTTGTTGCTTATTAAAAAACGATGGTTGCGCTGTTAAAAAAAGTAATGAGAAGAGTTTGATGATGCGGCCGTATTTAGCATTTCGTGATTCTTTTTAGCTATAGGCGCACATCGTGCAAATAAGTTCCGTTCGCGCATCCGTGCTATCATAGTATTGACATCTGTGTCGCTCATTAACAATTATGTTGTCTTCTTTATTAGTCACACCCTTACGTCATTTTGTGAAATTGTGATTATTGTTGTGGTTTGTGCTTTGTATTGCTCCTGCCTAAGTCAATTCAACGGTCTGCCGACTTCCAGGTCCGGTTTTTTGTGAGAATTATTAATGCGACACATGTCATAGCATGCAGGTTATGCAAAATCCATGAATACATTTCCTAAGTTTTTAGACTAACCTGTGTGAACAAAAGAGTGGTGAGAAATGCAGCTCAAATATTTTATAAAGGACGACTAAGCGTTCATGATGCGTTGCGAAGCTGTAAAGTTCTCTGGAAGCGATTACTTTATTAGAAAGAGGATAAATAATTATGGGTGACCGTCGCTTTGGTTTATAACTTATAAGCTTCCAACACATATCCTAAGAAATTCAAAATCGTTATTTTCCCGCATCACAATTGTTTTTCTAGTAACAACCGCTTTTTCGGTAGACAACAGATGGCAAACTTCGATATGAGGAGGGTATTCAAAATCTTTTGTCACGCGATTACAATGGCATTTATTAAAATTTTGCAGAATGTTTTAAAAATAAAGTTTTTTTATTACAATTGTAGCTTGGTTTCTTATTTCAACACGGAAATTATATCTGAATTCACCTAGTACATTAGATAAATTAAAATCATTTAATACAAGCAGAATAATTTTGCAGACTGTTCCAGCGTTTGGAAGCTTTCTTTATTTCCTGCGGTAATTCACCTATGAAAAAAGCAATTTCTGTTTATAGATCTGCGAACATATATTGTAAAACTCAGTAAAAACAGATTTACAAGGGTTTCTAGTGGAACCTTAAAAAAATATTTTTCCAATATTGAGGACGACCTTACAATAAGGACTATATCGCTTTTTGTTAATTTCTGATCCTATTATAATATCAGAATCGATTGTGCGATCCCTCTAAAAATAATGCCGTTGCGACTAAATTTTCTCAAAGCATTGGAGAGTCATAGAGAGCCCGGCAAATGCGGGTGAAAAACCAAGACTAAAAACGGCTTTACTGAAAAGTTATTACTCTTGAGGAGGAGACGCCACATAACGGAAATAACGCGGAGAGGAGGAGAACGCCATAAACGAAAACAGGCGTGCGTGGCCTCCCGGCCGAAATGTGGAACAAAAGAAAGTTAATTAAGTACGTGTTGGAGTTGTGTGCATTCTTGTATATTGCACTCAGTATGATGTTCCACATTCTCACCTCATACTTTGATTATAATATTAAAGCATGAAATGCTTTTAACGCTACTCCCTCTCCCCCCCCCCCCAATTTTGTCCGTCCGTCCGTGCATTTCGCGTTAAATTTAGCGGTAAAATTGGTTTCGCGTGACCTATGCACATATTAAGTTTCGCTGCTATATTAAGCGGGAAATTCGATGTGACGTGACGTGATGTCACTGGACCTACAGACCAATTCATTTTCCCCACTAAATACAGCGGAAAAATTACCGTGACATTACCTATAAACCAATTCAGTTTCCACAATAAATTTGGCGGGAAAATAGATGTGTCATGATCTTTCCATCAATTCAGTTTCCCCGCTAAAGTTGGCAGAAAATCGATGTCAAGTAACCCACACAAATTTAATTTCCCGCCTTACTAAGCGGGAAAATTTATGTCACGTGATTTGTACACTAATTTAGTTTCGTCGCTAAATTTGGCGCGAAAAATAAAGTCATGTGACCTATACACCAATTTAGCTTCCTGCTGAATTTGGCGAGAAAATTGATGTCACGTGACCTATACACTAAATTAGTTTCCCGCTAAATTTGGCGCAAAAAGTAATGTTACGCGACCAATACACCAAATCAGTTTCCTTCTGAATTTGGCGGGAAAATTGGTTTTGCGTGACCTATGCACAAATTAAATTTTGCTGCTATATTTAGCGGAAAATTCGATGTTACGTGACGTGATGTCACTGGACCTACAGACCAATTCAGTTTCCCCACTAAATACAGCGGAAAAATTACCGTGACATTATTTATAAACCTATTCAGTTTCCACAACAAATTTGGCGGGAAAATAGATGTGTCATGATCTTTCCATCAATTCAGTTTCCCCGCCAAGGTTGGCGGAAAATCGATGTCAAGTAACCTACACCAATTAAGTTTCCCCGCCAAACTAAGCGGGAAAATTGATGTCACGTGATTTGTACACTCAATTTAGTTTCCCCCGCTGAATTTGGCGCAAAAATAATGTCACGTCACCTATACACCAAATTAGCTTCCTCGCTGAATTTGACGAGACAATTGATGTCACGTGACCTATACACTAAATTAGTTCTCCTGTTAAATTTGGCACGAAAAATAATGTCACGGGACCTATACACCAAAACAGTTTCCTGCTGAATTTGGCAAGAAAATTGGTTTCGCGTGACCTATGCGCAAATTAAGTTTTGCTGCTATATTTAGCGGGAAATTCTGATGTTACGTGGTGTTATGTCACTGGACCTACAGACAATTCAGTTTCCCCACTAAATACAGCGGAAAAATTACCGTGACATTACCTATAAACCAATTCAGTTTCCACAACAAATTTGGCGGGAAAATAGATGTGTCATTATCTTTCCATCATTTCAGTTTCCCTGCTAAAGTTGGCAGAAAATCGATGTCAAGTAACTACCCAAACTTAGTTTCCCGCCATACTAAGCGGGAAAATTGATGTCACGTGATTTGTATACTAATTTAGTTTCGCCGCTAAATTTGGCGCGAAAAATAAAGTCATGTGACCTATACACCAATTTAGCTTCCTGCTGAATTTGGCGAGAAAATTGATGTCACGTGACCTATACACTAAATTAACAAAAATGGGAGCGGCGCAAACGAGCTGGTGTAACATTGCACATGGTTGAAAAAACCCCGAGATCGGGTAA
The DNA here is from genome assembly GCA_037355805.1 of Ixodes ricinus. Classification (NCBI taxonomy): domain Eukaryota; kingdom Metazoa; phylum Arthropoda; class Arachnida; order Ixodida; family Ixodidae; genus Ixodes; species Ixodes ricinus. Next base: position 14,714 of record JAZHYW010044547.1, on the reverse strand, counting down.
AACGACACAACACAAAAAAGTCTCTAACGACAGCCTCGCACATGCTCAGTGAGCTGTGTTAGAGAGTTTCTTGTAGCTCTGTGTCGCTTACCCGCAGTCTCGGGGTTTTTTCAACCATGTACACTTACAATTAGTTTCCCCGCTAAATTTGGCGCCAAAAAGAATGTTACGCGACCAATACACCCGTACCAAGTCTCCTTCTGAATTTGGAGGGAAAATTGGTTTTGCGCGACCTATGCACAAATAAAATTTCGCTGCTATATTTAGCGGGAAATTCGGATGTTACGTGCGACGTCACTGTCACCTGACCTACAGACCAATCTGGGTTTCCCCACTGAATACAGCGGAAAAAATTACCGTGACATTACCTATAAACCAATATAAGTTTCCATAACAAATTTGGCGGGAAAATAGATGCTGTCATGATCTTTCCATAAATTCAGTTTCCCCGCTAAAGTTGGCGGAAAATCGATGTCAAGTAACCTACACCAATTAAGTTTCCCGCCAAACTAAGCGGGAAAATTGATGTCACGTGATTTGTACACTAATTTAGTTTCCCCGCTAAATTTGGCGCGAAAATAATGTCACCTCACCATACACCAAATTAGCTTCCGCTGAATTTGGCGAGACAATTGATGTCACGTGACCTATACACTAAATTAGTTCCCTGCTAAATTTGGCGCGAAAATAATGTCACGGGACGATACACCAAAACAGTTTCCTGCTGAATTTGGCGCGAAAATTGGTTTCGCGTGACCTATGCACAAATAAGTTTCGCTGCTATATTTAGCGGGAAATTCGATGTTACGTGGCGTGATGTCACTGGACCTACAGACCAATTCAGTTTCCCCTAAATACAGCGGAAAAATTACCGTGACATTACCTCCAGGCAACCAATTACCCAGTTTCCACAACAAATTTAGCCGAAAATAGATGTGTCAAGATCTGCCCATCAATTCAGTTTCCCCGCTAAAGTTGTGCGGAAAAACGATGTCAAGTAACCTACACTCAATTAAGTTTCCCCACCAAACTAAGCAAAAACGTTAGATGTCACGTGATTTGTACACTAATTTAGTTTCCCCGCTAAATTTGGCGAAAAATAATGTCACGGGACCATCATACACCAAATTAGCATCCCGCTGAATTTGGCGAGAAAAATTGATGTCAAGCGTGACCTATACACAAAATTAGTTTCCCTGCTAAATTTGGCGCGAAAACAATGTAATGTAAAAAATAATACACCAAAACAGTTTCCCGCTGAACAAGTGGGAAATTGGTTTTGCGTGACCTATGCAATAAATTAAATTTCGCTGCTATATTTAGCGGGAAATTCGATGTTACGTGACGTGATGTCACTGGACCTACAGACCAATTCAGTTTCCCCACTAATTACAGCGGAAAAATTACCGTGACATTACCTATAAACCAATTCAGTTTCCACAAAAAATTTGGCGGGAAAATAGATGTGTCATGATCTTTCCATAAATTCAGTTTCCCTGCCAAAGTTGGCGGAAAATCGATGTCAAGTAACCTACACCAATTAAGTTTCCCCCGCCAAACTAAGCGGGAAAATTGATGTCACGTGATTTGTACACTAATTTAGTTTCCCCGCTAACATGTGAAAAATAATGTCGCGGGACCTATACACCAAAACAGTCTCCTGCTGAATTTGGCGCGAAAATTGGTTTTGCGTGACCTATGCACAAATTAAGTTTCGCTGCATATGCATTTAGCGGGAAATTCGATGTTACGTGACGTGATGTCACTGGACCTACAGACCAATTCAGTTTCCCCACTAAATACAGCGGAAAGATTACCGTGACATTACCTATAAAGATCCAATTCAGTTTCCACAACAAATTTCAAGGCGGAAAATAGATGTGTCATGATCGTTCCATCAACTCAGTTTCCGCTAAAGTAGGCGAGAGAAGATCGTCAAGTAACCTACACCAATTAAGTTTCCCTGCCGTAAACTAAGCGGGAAAATTGATGTCACGTGATTTGTACGACTAATTTAGTTTCCCGCTAAATTTGGCGGCGAGAAATAACGTCACGGCACCTATACACCAAATTAGCTTCCTGCTGAATTTGGCGAGAAAATTCGATGTCACGTGACCTATACACTAAATTAGTTTCCTGCCAAATTTGGCGCGAAAAATAATGTCACGTAGGACCTAATATCACCAAAACAGTTTCCGCTGAACACTGCGTAAAATTGGTTTTAGCGTGACCTTATGCACAAATTAAATTTCGCCGCTACGATTTAGCGGGAACGGATGTTACGTGAACGTGACGTCACTGGACCTACAGACCAATTCAGTTTCCCCACTACATACAGCGGAAAAAATTACCGTGACATTACCTATAAACCAATTCAGTTTCCACAAAAAATTTGGCGGAAAAATAGATGTGTCATGATCTTTCCATAAATTCAGTTTCCCCGCTTAAAGATAGCGGAAAATCGATGTCAAGTACCTCTACAATCAATTAAGTTTCCCCGCCTAAAACTAAGCGGGAAAATTGATGTCACGTGATTTGTACACTACTAGTTTCCCGCTACATTCGGCGCGAAAAATAATGTCGCGGGACCTATACACCAAAACAGTTTCCTGCTGAATTTGGCGGGAAAATTCGCTTTTGGCGTGACTCATGCACAAATTAAGTTTCGCTGCTATATTTAGCGGGAAATTCGAAGACACGCAGACGTGATGTCACTGGACCCACAGACCAATTACAGTTTCCCACTTGCAAATACAGCGGAAAGACTACCGCGACGTTACCTATATAGACCAATTCAGTTTCCACAACAAATTTGGCGGAAAATAGATGTGTCATGATCGTTCCGATCGATCCAGTTTCCCCGCCAAAGTTGGCGGGAAAATCGAGCGTCAAGTGCAACCTACACTCTTATTTAGTTCTCCCTCAATGTCCAAGCGGAAAAATTGATGTCACGTGATTTGTACACTAATTTAGTTTCCCCGCTAAATTTGTGCTGAAAAATAATACGTTCACTATACAATAAATTAGCATCACGCTGAATTTGTTGAAAATTGATGTCACGTGACCTATACACCAAATTAGTCTCCCTAAGCAATTTTATGAAAAATAATATCACGGGATGTATGCACCAAACAGTTTCCTGCTGAACTTGGCGCGAAAATTGGTTTTATGACCTGCGCACAAATTAAGTTTCGCTAGCTAGATTGAGCGGGAAATTCGATGCCACGTGACGTGATGTCACTGGACCTACAGACCAACCCAGCTTCCCCACTAAATACAGCGGAAAAAATTACCGTGACATTACCTATGCAAACCAATTCTAGTTTCCACAACAAATTTGGCGGGAAAATAGATGTCGTCATGATCTTTCCATCGATTCAGTTTCCCGCTAAAGTTGGCGGGAAAACGATGTCAAGTAACCCACGCCAACCAAGTCTCTCCCGCCAAACTAAGCGGGAAAATTCGATGTCACGTGATTTGTACACTAATTCTAGTTTTCTCGCTAACAAATTTGGCGCGAAAAATAATGTCAATGACCTATACACCAAATTAGCCCTGCCGAATTTGTCGAGAAAACTGATGTCACGTGACCTATACACAAAATCAGTTTCCTGCTGAATTTGGCTCGAAAAATAATGTAATGTAAAAATATTACACCAAAAACGGTTTCGTTGAATTTGGCGGGAAAATTATTTTGCGTGACCTATGCACAAATTAAGTCTTCCTGCTGCCATATTTAGTGGCAAATTCGATGCTGCTGCTGACGTGATGTCGATCACTGGACCTACAGACCAACCCAGTTTCCCCGCTCAAATACAGTGGAAAAATTACCGTGACATTACCTATAAACCAATCTCGGGCTTCCACAATAAATTTGGCGGGAAAATAGATGTGTCGGACCTTTCCATCAATTCAGTTTTCCTCGCTTGGGAGAACGATGTCACGTCACCTTACGAATTCAGTTTCCCCGAGGCTCTTGTGGGAAAATTGAGGTCACGTGACCTGTACAAGTTCAGCTTCACCGCTAGATTTGGCGCAAAGGATGTCACGTGGCCTATACTCAAATCTAATTTCCCTGCTGAATGCGAGAGAAATTGATGTCACGTGACCTATACACTAGCCTGTTTCCCCACCAGACTGCGGGAAAATTGACGTCACGTGATTTTGTACACTAATTCTGGTTTCCCCGCTAAATTTGGCGCGAAAAATAATGTCACGTGACCTATACACCAAACCAGTTTCCTGCTGAATTTGGCGAGAAAATTGGTTTCGCGTGACCTATGCACAAGTCTAAGTTTCGCCGCTATATTTAGCGGGAAATTCGAAGCTACGCGGACGTGATGTCGCTGGACCTACAGACCAATTCAGTTTCCCCACTAAATACAAGCGGAAAGATTACCAGGACATTACCTGGCGCAGACCAATTCAGTTTCCACAACAAATTCTGGCGGGAAAATAGATGTGTCATGACCGTTCCATCATATTCAGTTTCCCCGCTATGAGCTGGCCGAAAAATCGATGTCACGTGACCTCTACACTCACTTCAGTTTCCTGCCAAACTAAGCGGGAAAATTGGATGTCGCGTGATTTGTACACTAATTTAGTTTCCCGCTAAATTTGCGCGTGAAAAATAATGTCACCTCACCTATACACCAAATTAGGCTTCCGTGCCGAATTTGGATGAGAAAAATTCGGATGTCACGTGACCTATACACTAATTAAGTTTCCCGCCAAACTAAGCGGGAAAATTGATGTCACGTAATTTCTTGCATCTAATTTTGTTTCCCCGCTAAATTTGGCGAGGAAAATAATGTCACGTCGACTCTATACACCAAATTAGCAGCCTCGCTGAATTTGGCGAGAAAATTGGTTTCGCGTGACCTATGCACAAATTCAAATTCTCGCTGCCATATTTAGCGGGAAATTCGATGTTACGTGACGTGATGTCACTGGACCTACAGACCAATTCAGTTTCACCACTAATGCAGCGGAAAAATTACTCGTGGCATTACCTATAAACCAACACAGTCTCGCACAATAAATTTCATGGGAAGGCCAGATGCGTCGATGACCTTTTCCACCAATTCAGTTTCCCAGCAAAAGTTAGCGGAAAAATCGATGTCAAGTAACCGCTACACCAATTAAGTTTCCCCGCCAAACTAAGCGGGAAAATTGATGTCACGTGATTTCTACACTAATTTAGTTTCCCAGCTATATTTGAGCGGAAAATAATGTCACGGGATCTCTCACAAATTAGCTTCCCCTGACTTTGTCGGGAAAATTGAGGTCACGACCTAACACAGTTTAGTTTCCTCTAGATTTGGCGCGAAAGTCGACGTCATGTGGCTAATGCCAGATCAGTTTCCCCTAAATATTGGTTTTGTGCGACCTATGCACAAATTACGTTTCGCTGCTATATTTAGCGGGAAATTCGATGTTACGCGGACGTGATGTCACTGACCTACAGACCAATTCAGTTTCCCACTACATTACAGCGGAAAGATTACCGTGACATTACCTACCTAAACCAATTCAGTTTCCACAACAAGATTTGGCGGGAAAATAGATGTGTCATGATCGTTCCATGAACCCAGTTTCCGCTAAAGTTGGCGGAAAATCGATGCACAAGTAACCTGACATCACTTAGTTTCCCCGCCAAACTGGGCGGGAACAATTGATGTCACGTGATTTGAGGACGAATTTAGTTTCCGCTAAATTTGACTGAAAAATAATGTCACGTGACCTATACACCAAAATTCGGTTTCCTGCTGAATTTACGGGCAAAATTGGCGTTTCGTGACCTACTGCATAAATTGAGTTTGCTGCTATATTTAGCGTGGAAATTCGATGTTACGTGACGATGTCACTGACCTACAGACCACCAGTTTCCCCACTAAATACAGCGAAACGATTACCGTGACATTACCTATATAGACCAATCCAGTTTCCGCACAAATTTGGGGGAAAATAGATGCGTCGCGATCGTTCCATCAATTCAGTTTCGCTAAAGTTGGCGGGAAATCGATGTCACGTGACCTACACCAATTTAGTTTCCCCGCCAGACTAAGCGGGAAAATTGATGTCACGTGATTTGTACACTAATTTAGTTTCCCCACTAGATTTAGGCGAAAACTGATGTCACCGTGACCTATACACGAAATTCAGTTTCCTCGCTAGACTTCTGGTGAGAAAATTGAGGTCACGTGACCTATACACGACAATTTACTTTCCTGCTAGATTTAGCGCCAAAAATTGACGTCACGTGGCCTCAATGCCAGATCAATTCTACCTAAGAGCAATGAAGTTTGACTACACAGTGGACGTCATGTCACGTGACCTATACACAAATTCAGTTTCCACGCTAGATTTAGCGGGAAACTGACGTTACGTGACCTACAGAAATTCAGCTCTCGTCAAGTCTTTGGAAAACTTGAGGCATGTTACCTGAACGTCAGTTCCATTTTCCCGCTAGATTTAGCGCGAAAAATTGATGTCACGTGGCCTCAATGCCTAAATCAATCTAGCTTCCCGTAAATTTAGCGGGAAAATAGATATGTCATGTCACTCTATACTCAGTTTCCCCGCTAGAATCTAGTGGAAAATCGATGTCACAGTGACCTCTACACAACTAAGTTTCCCGCCAAACTAAGCGGGAAAACTGATGTCACGTGACCTGTACATAAATTCAGTTTCCCTCGAGACTTTGGCGCGAAAAATAAGGTCACGTGACCTATACACCAGAACAGTTTCCTCCAGAATTTGGCGAAAATCGCTTCGCGTGACTTATGCACAAGTTAATTCGCTGCCATATTTAGAGGAAATTTGATGTCACGTGACGTGATGTCACTGGACCTACAGACCAATTCAGTTCCCACTAAATATTAGGTGGGATTGTCGTGACGTTACCTATATAGACCAATCAGCTTCACAGACAAATTTGGCGAAAATAGATGTGCACGTGATCGTATACATCAATTCAGTTTCCCCGCTAGAGTTGGCGGAAAATTGATGTCACGTGACCTCACACCAATTCAGTTTCCCCGCTAGACTAAGCGGAAAATTGATGTCACGTGACCTGTACACTAATTCAGTTTCCCGCTAGATTTGGCGCGAAAAATAATGTCACGTGACCTCATACACCAAATTAGCTTCCTGCCTGAATTTGGAGGGAAAATGATAGGTTGTCGCGTGACCTATACACAAATTCAGTTTCTGCCGCTAGATTTAGCGGGAAAATTCGATGTTACGACGTGATGTCACTGGACCTACATACCAATTCAGTTTCCCCACTAAATACAGCGGAATACAACATGACTCGTGACACGTGACCTATAACACAAATTCAGTTTCCCCGATAAATCTGGTGGGAAAACAGATGTTGTCGTGACCTATACATCAATTCAGTTTCCCCGCTAGACTTAGCGCGGAAATTGATGTCACGTGACCTGCACACCAATTTAGTTTCCTCGCCAAATTAAGCGCGAAAATTGATGTCACGTGACCTGCAACACCTAAATCAGTTTTCTACAATTTAGCGGCGAAAATGATCACATGACGTCATGTCACGTGACCTATACACCAAATTCAGTTTCCCGCTAGATTTAGCGGGAAAATTGATGTTCAGCGTGACCTATACACAAATTCAGTTTCGCCGCTAGATTTAGTGGCAAATTGATATCACGCTACGTGATGTCGACACTGGACCTAGAGATCATTCAGTTTCCCACTAGATATAGCGGGAAAATAACATGTGACACGTAGCCTACAAACCAATTCAGTTTCCCACAATAAATTTGATGGGAAAATAGACGTCATGTCACGTGACCTATACACAAATTCAGTTTTCCCGCTAGATTTAGCGGGAAAACTGATGTCACGTGACCTCTACACAAATTCAGTTTCCCCGCTAGAATTCGTTGGGAAAATTGAGGTCACGTGACCTGAACGACAGTTCTATTTTCCTGCTAGATTTAGCGCGCAAAAATTGACGTCACGTGGCCTCAATGCCAGATCAATTTCTCGCCTAAATATAGTGCGAAAATGATACCACATGGACGTCATGTCACGTGACCTATACACAAATTCAGTTTCCCCGCTAGATTTAGCGGGAAAACTGACGTTACGTGACCTCTACACGAAATTCAGTTTTCCCGCTAAACTCTTGTGGGAAAATGAGGTCACGTGACCTATAACGACCAATACCATGTTTCCCGCTAGATTTAGCGCGAAAAATTGACGTCACGTGACCTCATGCCAAATCAATTTCGCTCCCTAAATTTAGAGGGAAAATGATGTCACATGACGTCATGTCACGTGACCTATACACAAATTCAGTTTCCACCAAATACAGCGGAAAGATTACCGTGACATTACCTATAAACCAATTCAGTTTCCACAATAAATTTGGTGGGAAAACAGATGTGTCATGACCTTTCAATCAATTCAGTTTCCCCACTAAAGTTGGCGGAAAATTGATGTTACGTGACCTCTACACCAATTCAGTTTCCCCGCCAAACTAAGCGGGAAAATTGATGTCGCGTGATTTGTACACTAATTTAGTTTCCTACTAAATTTGCGCATGAAAAATATTGTCACGTGACCTATACAAAAGTTCGGTTTTCGTGTTGAATTTGGAGAGAAAAATTGATGTCACGTGACCTATACACTAATTAAGTTTCCCGCCAAACTAAGCGGGAAAATTGATGTCACGTAATTTCTACTCAATTTTGTTTCCCCGCTAAATTTGGCGAGGAAAATAATGTCACGTGACCTATACACCAGACTTAGCTTCCTGTTGAATTTGGCGAGAAAATTGGTTTCGCGTGACCTATGCACAAATTAAATTTCGCCGCTATATTTAGCGGGAAATTTGATGTTACGTGACGTGATGTCACTGGACCTACAGTCCAATTCAGTTTCCCCACTAATACAGCGGAACATTTACTGGCATTACCTATAAATCAATACAGTTTCCACAATAAATTTGATGGGAAAATAGATGTGTTGAGACCTTTCCACCAATTCAGTTTCCCCACTAAAGTTGGCGGAAAATCGATGTCAAGTAACCTCTACACCAATCAGTTTCCGCCAGACTAAGCGGGAAAATTGATGTCACGTGATTTGTACACTAATTTAGTTTCCTCAACAATTTGGCGCGGAAAATAATGTCACGTGACTATTCAAGTCAACTTAGCTTCCTGCTGAATTTGGCGAGAAAATTGGGTTTCGCGTGACCTATGCACAAACTAAGTTTCGCGGCTATATTTAGCGGGAAATTTGATGTTACGTGACGTGATGTCACCGGACCTACAGTCCAATTCAGTTTCCCCACTAAATACAGCGGAAAAATTACCGTGACATTGCCTATAAACCGGTTCCGTTTCCACAATACATTCTGATGGGAAAATAGATGTGTTATGACCTTTCCATCAATTCAGTTTCCCACATACAGTTGGCGGAAAATCGATGTCAAGTAACTTCTACACCAATTAAGTTTCCCCGCCAAACTAAGCAGGAAAATTGATGTCACGTGATTTGTACTCTAATTTAGTTTCCTCGTTAAAATTTGCGCATGAAAAGTATTGTCACGTGGCTCATGCAACAAATTAATTTCCTGCTGAATTTGGAGAGAAAATTGATGTCATGTGACCAATACACTAATTAAGTTTCACCCGCCAACTAAGCGGGAAGAATTGATGTCACGTAATTTCTGCACTAATTGAGTTTCCGCCTAAATTTGGCGCGGAAAATAATGTCACGTGACCTATACACCCAAATTAGCTTCCTGCTGAATTTGGCGAGAAAATTGGTTTCGCGTGACCTATGCACAATTAAGTTTCGCCGCTATATCTAGCGGGAAATTTGATGTTACGTGACGTGATGTCACTGGACCTGCAGACCAATCTCAGTTTCCCCACTAAATACAGCGGGAAGATTACCGTGACATTACATATAAACCAATTCAGGTTTCCACAATAAATTTCATTGGCAAATAGATGTGTTATGACCTTTCCATCAATTCAGTTTCCCCACTAAAGTTGGCGGAAAATCGATGTCAAGTAACCTCTACACCAATTAAGTTTCCCCGCCAAACTAAGCGAGAAAATTGATGTCACGCGATTTGTACAATAATTTAGTTTCCCCGCTAAAATTGGCGCGAAAAATAATGTCACGTGACCTGCACACCAAATTAATATCCTGCTAGAATTTGGAGAAAAAAATTGATGTCACGTGACCTATACACTAATTTAGTTTCCCCGCCAAACTAAGCGGGAAAATTGATGTCACGTGACTTGTACACTAATTTAGTTTTCCCGCTATATTTGGCGCGAAAAATAATGTCACGTGACCTATACACCAAACCAGTTTCCTGCTGAATTTGGCGAGAAAATTGGTTTCGCGTGACCTATGCACAAATTAAGTTTCGCCGCTATATTTAGCGGGGTTCGATGTTACGTGACGTGATGTCACTGGACCTGCAGACCAATTGAGTTTCCCCACTAAATACAGCGGAAAAATTACCGTGACATTACCTATAAGCCATTTCAGTTTCCACAATAAATCTAGCGGAAAAATAGATGTGTTATGACTCATGACCTTTTCCAACAATTCGGTTTCCCCGCTAAAGCTGGCGGAAAATCGATGTCAAGTGACCTCTACACCAATTCAGTTTTCCCGCCAGGCTAAACGCGAAAATTGATGTCACGCGATTTGTACAATAATTTAGTTTCCCCGCTAAAATTGGCGCGAAAAATATTAATCGTGACCTATACACCGATTAATTTCACTGCTGAATTTGGAAAAAATTGATAATGCGTGACCTATACATAATTTAGTTTCCCCGCCAAACTAAGCGGGAAGAGTGATGTCACGTGATTTGTACACTAATTTGATTTTCCCGCTATATTTGGCGCTGAAAAATATTGTCGCATGACCTATACGCAAACCAGTTTCCTGCCAGATTTGGCGAAAATTGGTTCGCGTGACCTATGCAAATTAAAGTTTCGCCGCTATGTTGTGAGGAAGTTCAGTGTTACGTGACGACGATGTCACACTGGACCTGCAGACCAATTCAGTTTCACTAAATACAGCGGAAAAATTACCCGTGACATTACTATAAGCCATTTCAGTTTTCACAATAAATCAGCGGGAAAATAGATGTGTTATGACTTATGACCTTTCCATCAATTCAGTTTCCCCGCTAAAGTTGGCGGAAAATCGATGTCAAGTGACCTCTACACCAATTCAGTTTTCCCATAAACTAAGCGCGGAAAATTGATGTCACGCGATTTGTACACTAATTTAGCTTCTGCCCGCCAAGTTCTGCGCGAAAAATAATATCACGTGACCTGGTTATAGCACCGATATGCAGGCTTCCCTGATGAATTTGGCGAGAAAATTGATGTCACGTGACCTATGCACTAATATAGTTTTGCGGGCATTTGGCGCGAAAAAATAATGTCACGTGACCTATGCACCAAACCAGTTTCCTGCTGAATTTGGCGAGAAAATTGGTTTCGCGTGACCTATGCACAAACCAAGTTTCGCCGTTACCTTGTTTGGCGGGAAATTTGATGTTGCGATGACGCGATGTCACTCGACCTACAGACCAATTCCAGTTTCCGCACTAAATTACAGCGGAAAAATTACTTTCCATTACCTAAAAACCAAATCAGCTTCCACACAATAAACTTGGCGGGAAAAATAGATGCGTCATGACCTTGCCATCAATAGACTTCTAAAACCGACGCGCCCCATCGTGGCGAAACGCCACGTAGTGCGCACTCTGGGAATCCAGGCTGGCCCAGTTCAGGTTTTGCCGAGACGCTTCATCTCATGCTATCACGCCGTGACGGAACGCGCCATGGTGCGTCTCGATTATCTGACCTTACGAATGTACAATACACTCATTCTCGAGGAATACAAAACGAAGACCAGGGGCGCTTTCCTTGGTTCCCGAAACACCGGGTATTGTGCGTGCATATGCAAATGCAGTAAGACGTGAAGCCAGTCACCCTCTCCCACGAGTGCATCTTTGAAGCTTCAACGTTAGTAATCCCGCCCAGTACCAGTGAAATTACGATTGAAGTTTTGATCACCTTGAGCTTTACACGTATTTCGTTGGAAAAACGTCCGTTCCTTGGTTACTTCATTGGGCAGAAAAGCAAGCCGCATCTCACAGGAGTCTCCAAGTTGAGCCAGCGTACAGTGCATATGAACTTTTAAGGCAAACTGCACAAAAGTTACCTATGATGTCTTCCCTCGTGTCATCACATATCTCCCACTCAAACTTTATGCTGATAGAAGATTAAGTTCTCGCAAACGCTGAGATCGACTAGCACACGACGGAGGCCCTAAAGAGCGTCCTCTACTCCTCGCTAAGCCTTTTTGGACGAGCTTTTATACTGATCTGTGCCTGAACGGCGTGTCTGAAATTATCTTGGCATACTCAGTCCCGGAGAAAGCGAGACACATAACAAAATATTATGGCCATTAGAAACCGCCAAATGCGCTTTGAATAATTTCGTTCGTTCAGGTACGCGTATGGCGGTTCATGCCCGTCCGGCGCACGTCCGGCGAACGATTGCGACATTCTTCACGCAAGTCCCCGACTTTTGCTTTCTTAAAACGGTTTGTATGTGCGAATGTGCCTATATGATTGCGGGATTAACTTTATGCGCGCCCACGCGATGTTGAATATCAGTGGAATGCAGGCGGCAAGTGGGTTGGAGGACTTCACTTTCGTGCGGTTGACATAGGGGCAGTGCCAGATGAAGAATGAGAAGTATGTTCAAATGAAGCTTTGCAATGGCGCCTCCGAGTTTTTTTCTCGCGTACTGAGGCGTATCAGAGAAAAACAGGCACTGCAGAGAGTTATATTTCGTCTATGGACGCTCAGAAACGAACAAACTTCCTGATCAACGAACACTAATGTGAAGGCGCGAGCCTCGATGCATGCATGCTTATATTGGTTGATACGGCCTGTTGATTGGCACACAAGCAAGGTCCCCGAGCTTCGCAGCGCCGAGATTCCCTGCACTCGCTCGTCCGCATACCTCGAAACGTGCCAACAGAAAGGCTCAGAAGTGCAAAAATACAACAAGCATGGTGTTACATTGACCAGTATACGTCTCGGGCTTGTGCTGAAAGCTTTGAGGTCTGGCCGTTTAGCGTTAGTTTGGAGACCAAAAGTGACGCTACTCGGGACCAGAAACATGAGGTAACGCGCACATTAACAGTTCACGCGCTGTGCACAATCTCTTGTCGACGTGTCGATCCGAAACCCAAATCCATGCCGCTCTCCTTTCTGGCCAACTAGTTCCCAGAGAGTGCAACGTACGCCAGTGTTGCATGCGGGCGATTTATGGAAGTAGTCGATACCAGTTTCCCCGCTAGAGTTGGCGGAAAATCGGTGTCACGTGACCTCTCCACAACTCCGGTTTCCCCGCCAGAGCTAAGCGGGAAAAGTGACGTCGCGTGATTTGTATGCACTAATTTGGTTTTCCCCGCCAGATACCTAGGCGCGAAAAATAATGTCACGTGACCTATACACCATTTTAATTTCCTGCACTGAGATCGGCCAGAAAATTCGTTTCGCGTGACCTATACGCGAATTCACAATTCCCCCGCTAAATTCTGGCGATTGAAAATTCGATGTCAAGTGAACCCAGTATACGCAATACGGCTTTCCTTCTAAATTTGAGCGCTGAAATTGATGTCGCGTTATCTGGCGCCACGTGGAACTCTACACTAATTTAGTTTCCCGCCAAATTTTGCGGCAAAATCAAAATTCAAAAGTCCGATAAATGGAATTCTTGCACTATACAACTTCAACGGCAAAGGTCACTTCGCCAATTGTTTAGATGATCACAAATGCAATATCGGTAAACGAGGAGTTCTTTTTCTTTTTGATTTCGCCTTTCCTTTCTCCTTCACATCGCATACTTCTGTTCTAAAAGCGCGACCTTCTAGAACGACATGTCAAGGACGGTGTCTCGGACGACCTCAAGGACGACGCTCGAGGACGACTAGCAGACGACCTCTAGGACGTTCTTAAGGAAGGCGTCTAGGACGAGAGTAAGGAATACGTCTTCGACAGCGGTGGAGAACGATGCCTAGAGTGGCGATGTCCAGGAAGACGTCGAGAACGACGCCGCGAGAGAGGACACCTATGCAGCCCGTGGCGGATCGGCGAGGGCGGCCAGCCGTGAAGTCGCCTGCAGATGCAGACGCTGGCTGTCGATGTCGAGGGCCGCAGATGAAGACGCGGTCGCCTCACACAGTCCATCGTACAAAGGATACAACGAGCACATTGTGGACCTTTTGCATCGCTTGGCGTCCCGGCGGTTACATCCTGCCGCTGCACTGACGCAGCGATGACGCGCCGATGACATCGCGCTGGGATGCATGCTTGATGACGTATTTTTATGGGCCGTCTTTTTGGGCTGGCAACGACACCGCTTTGTTTTACGTGCAGCCAGTGAGGTCGTTCTAGAGGTCTACAGGACGACTGCTTCAAGACGTACTCGCATGGACGACGCGAAGGACAGCGTCGTCCTCGAGCTATACTATTAAGCGGCTGAGTGCTGCTCGATCGCATTTTTACATGGCCATTTACTCCGATTTTTCGCCGAATGGGACAAGCAAGCCTTCTCGCCTGGAGATATATCTTGCTATATTTTTGCAAAAAATACGGTCCCAACCCAAACTGCCCC
>JAZHYW010044544.1:0-10360 GCA_037355805.1 Ixodes ricinus | reverse complement strand
TTTTCCGCAGCGAACTGGACGGGGCCACCGACGACTCGTCGGGTCGTAGTGAGATCAACAGATGGACCATGGTGCGCGCCGCGCGGTGAGAACCGACGGCGAACGGGCTAATTCCCTCCAGAGTTGATTTCATTTCCTCTGTGGCATTTATCATTTGAATTTCCTAACGAGGTAGAGGGGCTTAGAGTGATAAACCGGAAGTTCGGAAGTGGCACCCCCCGGTTGCCGCCATTTTGTACGCAAAAGTGACCACACGTCACGTGACCTCACAAGAGCCGTGACGTCACCGGTAAGATGGCAGCGCCCAGAGCTGGGGAATGCGAGTTTGTTCGGTGCGCGGTAGCCGCGATGTGTAGCTGCTTTCCGACGACTTCGGTCTTCTTCGTGCTCGCTGACGCAGGTATAATGTGAAAATATGAAGAAATGAGACTTTATTACCTTTTTCCGCAAGATCGCCCTGTATCATCTGGATATTAACACCTGCGAGACAGCATCAGCCGTATCGCCGTACCGGTGCTCGGATTCCCGGATGTGTTCGAGGGTCGATAGAACTTTGAGTGCTTTTAGCATGCAATTTTCGCTTTCTCTTAGCTTTGTTTGAACGTTGGAATGTCTGAGAATCGACGCGAAATGTATACGTCGGACGTAGGGCCTAGGGGAATTCGTTTCAGCCCTAGGTAACTGCATAATCACAGCCAACTTTTAGCGAGGAAGCTCCTGCGATCTTTACGTTTTGTACTTGTAAACAATTTTACGATATAACTCCTAGCATAATATATTCGCATTTTTCTAGCTTCGTTTGAACGTCTGAGAATCGAAGCGAAAGGTATACGTCGCGTGAGGACTTAGGGGAAGTTGTTTCAGCCCTGCGTCACCGAATAACCATAGAAACTTTTAGCGAGGAAGCTCCTGCGATCTTTAACCTTTTGTGCTAATCGACGATTCTACATTCGATCGCTTTTCTTCCTTTTTTTGTGAGTGCGAATTGCACACTTATTTTCAGCTGCGAGGATGACGTTTTTATTGAGTGGGGGGATGAATAAATCGTTGCAGGCACCTGCTTCAATGCTATTCGACTTGCTATTTTTGGTGTACGCATAGATTAATTGCACATTTTTCTCTTTCGTAGGTTTTTTTGCAGCAATACTTTTTTTCACCAAGAGTGCATTGTATTAGTCGGTCAATTATTTACTTGTTCTAGTTACCTGTACAAGATGATTCATATTTGTGTTCACCCCTTGCCCGAAAAGCAGTCTTGTTGAAAAATGTTGACTACCATTCCTTTCGGTCTCTTCAATAGACTTCTTTCTAAAGTGTGGGCTGCCTATACTTCGTATTACCATAACCTGGAAAAGGGCAACCGCCACAGCCCCCTCGTGCCAATCAGATTGACGGAGTGAAGGCATGTGAGAAATCTGTGCTGACGAGCACTCTGATGATATGTTGTCATGTGCCTCTCTCCAACATGCATATTGACTCACCAAGACTGTAGCCTTCGCCGCTTGCCAAATTGTGATGGAACGAATTACAGTAGCTACTACTCTAATTGCCCAAGGCCTTCATACTTTGGGCATTTGTTCGACAAGAATGTTATGTCCGCCATCACTGTGAACTCGGCTGAGCGCCTATTGGACTCGAATGCTGCATTAGCGTTCGACGTGAACTGGGGTATATTCGTGTGCTTTGCACCGAAAAAAAATGGCGACAGTTGTGTTGCTTGATGGGGTTTTGCAAAGGGTCTATTGTGTCATACGTATTGGAAGTGTCCTGCTATATAACAATGCATGAACACATACCATTAAACTAGATGCTCAGAGGTGTGTTTGTTTTTGCAACTAACAAGTTACAGCAGTGTGCTTTAATGTTATTATCATGTGCGTAGTTTTAAGTATCCTCTCTGCAATGCCTACAAAGGCCCCTGGAGAGAATAAATTAATAAATAACATTTTCACATCACTGGAGTTGGTTTTCGGATGCGCCATATGTTCAGTAGAAGTGGAACGAGTGCAGCCCAATGCAACCAGTCTGGTATGTCCCATTAATTAATATTGAGGGGTCAGAGATGCGAGTGTCCTCAAAAGTTCCAGCACGTGCGGTGAACACAATTCTTTGTGTAGAGACTCTGAAGACGTAAAGGCGAGCGGAAATATGTTTATTAGGTTAGTGTATCAAATATGTTGATTTCCACTTGATTACGTAATTATTGGTTCTTTGCAAATGGTTCCATAACGAGTTCTTTCTGCGACAGTCTCGTGTCAGGCGTTCAGTCATAGTACCTGTGCTGCTTGTTGTCGGATGATGCTCCTGGCACGTCGGTGTTCAGTTTGGTCGAGTGGCAACTTTGACCGACTGATGCCGTCTTGTAATCATACGTCATGTGCGGCCACTGACATCTGATGCACTGAAGCTGCAGGGCTGGCTTCTAATCCGCAAATTTTCCTGGTAGTTTTCTGCATCAATGCAGCAAGCTCGGGCATGTATGAATGCTTCGGCGTTGGGGTGTCTCGTTGAATCGGCATTGAATAGTAACGGGTAGCCGATGGCGGTCGTCGTGACTTTGTGGCATAAGTCGCCCTCGGATCGTCAGATGCCGCTTCGCTCGAAGAAGACTCCAGATGAATAGCCTGTCGAACTTGTTCCGAAACAATCTCCGCAATCAAAATAAAAGCCGGGCAACTGATGGCAGGAAGTAGCTTCCTGGTCTCCTCCCGGACAACGTCGTGGATGTCGCGGATGCCTGGGAGGCTGGCATCGAAGTTGCAGCTGGACGACTCGAGTGTCGAGAAGCTGGGGAGTTGTTGATAGCGACAGGCTCGGGCCTGCAGTGTACATTCAATGTTGGAAGCCGCGGTGATATGAACCCTTCGACTGTTGTCGTGGAGTTGCGGACAAGGCTGCCGGAGGTGTTGTACCTCACATGAGGGACATGGGATTCTTAGCTTCTTGTCTTCTGTAACATCAGGGTTGGCGTGGGTGCTCGATCACGCCCAAAACATCTTCCACGAAGGCGGTGACGCTCTTGTTGGGGCCGCATCCTGGACAGAATCAGGAATTCGGCTCTCCCTGGTCAATGTTGGCTGATGAACGTGCACTTCAGCTCGATCGTGCAAACTTCCCACGACGTTAAGGAGGATTCGTGGTTCTCAAACCAGTGCCTGGCAGTTTCTTCCACGAGAAGTATAGGTTCTGCAGGAGCTGGTTGTCCGTCTACCCACTGTGGCGGGCGACACGGCCATATATTTCAATCCAGCCCTCGACGTCTTCATACACCTTGCGTGAAAGGGCATCGGAGTGCGAGGTGCGACGGGCATGCAAACGATGATGGGAGCGGACGTGGTTTGCTGCTACAGGTTTGTCATTGTTGGCTTAGTCAGCTTCGGTTTTTCTGGCAAAAGACCGAATTCCGGTGGTTCTTGCTGGTAGCAGCGACTGGCTCGGATTTCAGGTTCTTCGTGGTGCATTTCCAAGGTTCGTCCTTGCGGTACTCGCTCGTCTTGCGGTTTTTCTGCCGGGCTTGGGATAGGACTTGGTTCACGGCTCGCCGGGCGTTTAAGACGCGGGATAATCCGCTACCCGTGTCTTAATTGTTATCGGGCAACTCGGCTGAGGAGCCGCCAGGGTCCACACAGAGTGAAGGGCTATGGGTAAAGTGTGCAGCACCTCCACCAGAACATACGATGACAGCTGAGCATGGCCTGGAACTTTCCAGAATAGTAAATATTGATAGAAAATAGGACTGGAGCAAGCATCTGTGACAATATAACAAAACAGACAGAAGAGAGTCTATCCTGACCACTAAAAAAGCTGCATTGTTTTAGAGGCATTCTGTTCGAATAAATCCTCTCCTTCGGGGTTTGGCGACTGCCGTGGACGAACTGAACTGAAATGGATGTGGAACCACTTTTCTGGTAATGAGCCGCTGCAGACTGTCGTCGCAAAGCGGCGTGAACGGGTGGACTGGGTAGGTAACACGCGCGATGAAATGTCCATACAGCTTGCAATTCGCGTACCGAGTGTTGATGAAACTTGTGTCGACGAAACGTGCGACAGACAAGCGGAATCAATACCAACTGCAACACCTGTGCTCCGTGAAAGTGCACGTCTACGCCAGAACAATTTAGGAAGCAGCACAGCATCACCTAAAGCACGGCACAGGAACTACCAACTTGAAGCACTTGAAGGCAGCTCTCCGGTGCGCCGCACAACCAAAGTGAGCCTTCGGTCATTTGAACGAAGCGGCACCACGATTGCACACTGCCAAGCACGACTCACGCAATTTCCGTCGCTAAACTGCGTATCCAAACATATTGCACACGCTTCACTGCAGACCTCGAAGATTCCGATGGTCAACGAGAGCACAGAAACGTCGCCTTAAAATTTACTTGCGGTATCCGAATCAATCCGAGGTCCGAGCAACGTAGGGCCGATTGTCTCTTTCGTGGCAATATCCCCGTCGGTCACCAGCGAAATGCACACCGTTCCTCCTTCTGTTCACGTTATACCTACGTCAGACACCACGCTGAACTCTGAAGTCGCTTTCGACCGGCCTCATATGACGGCTTCCGCGTCTGAAATCAACTCGCCGACACGAACGACAACAAACAACGCATCCGACAAGCTCCGGCCCAGCTGGGACCAGCCGCTGCCTGGGCGCTGCCATCTTTCCTGTGACGTCACGTATTTGGTTTGGTCATGTGACGAGTGGTCACATTTGCGTACAATGGCAGCCGCCTTATGGGGGTCACTTTCGAGTGCAGACCGGAACCCCGGTTTATCGCTCTAAGCCCCTCTACCTCGTTGGCCGGGAGGCACGTTTTAACTCTGGAACGAAACCGAAACTAACCACTATTTTGGATTTAATTTCTCGGTATAGGTGTTCACTTCGGATTCTTTCATAACTCAAAATATGTCTCACTGCGTAATTATTGAACTAAATAAATTGTTCGTGGAGACTTTAATTTTTGACACACGTGTCCGCTCCAGGCACTTCATGTTTTGGAGAGTTCGGTGTCCCTTTAAAGAAAGGGCTTTTCATACGCCTTTGAGGTAACATAAAAATATTGTATTTGTTGAAAAATCAGTGCTGCTATTTGTGATTTCTGCTGCTTTTTCTCGCTCAGAAAATTGACGTGAAATGTTAAACTGCGGGTATTTTAATGGGTTTTTGGGTATTTATATGATTAATTACTTTAACATTATTCCCAGCACAAGAATAACAGAATCAATCCAAATTTTACAAAATATCGCCATGGATGATGAGTTTACAATATCTTCACAAAACGTATAAATTAAGAAATGCTGTTCTGACTACTAAAAACCCAAAGACGGAATCCGATTCATGCAGCGGGAATTGTGTGTATTTTTAAAAGCAACGCGTGACACATAGGACTTTATAATACACCCAGTGCTTGACTGTTTGTCTATCTTGATAACGATGTTAGAGTTTTTCATTTGCCGAAAACAATACAAAATGAGACCTTTCTAGAACGACTATTATGGTTAAATGGCGTATTTTTGTGATCGTGGCATTTAAGGAAAAGAGGGGGGGGGGCTACATTGCCGCACTTTCTATTAATATTAGAAATACAATTACGATATCTTAATACGCAGTTTTTGAAGCTCCAATACAATTTGTCGCTTATGATATAATTTCAAACGCGCGAAGAAGTATGGCTATCATGTGCGTGCAAATTATCATCACTGGTGCCGATTGCCACACTTTTAATTACCAAGTTATAAAATAAAATTAGTCTAAAATCAATTAATATATTCTAGCTAATCTGAGAGAAATTAATGTAAAATTATTAGTTGTAGGTAAAGCATATGCTGCTATACAAAGTCGCGACTTTTTGACAATCGGCAAAACTTCCAAAGTCGACTCCAATCCTTCGCCGTCAATATTGCTCTATTTTTTTTTTCGCGTAACATTTATTTTTTGACACGCGTGTCCCAATCAAACTGTATAAAAAAATATTTTTTTAGGGACTTGCACGTTTGTTCACCGAAGCACGTTTCGTTGGCGTTGGAAACCGGGGAAAAAGTGGTGAGTTTTAGTACTGCGTATGCGAGCGAGCGCAAGAACTGTTTGTTCGCTTGTTCCACACTGCGCGTGCGCGGAGCCAGAAATCGCGGTCTTGAATTGAGCACGGCGACGACATGCATGCGCAGCGTGGAGCACGCAACTCTAAACGGACATCTCTTGCTTCTAGAGCAATGTTAAAATTATCTAATAAGGTACAATCCCATACCGGCTGCAGCATTATACGGATAGATAGATGGATGGATGGATGTTAATGGCTATACCCTTTGTAACGGGCAGTAGCTTGCGCCACCTAGCCTAAGTCTAAAAAGACATAAAACATGATTCCTCCCGCCCTTTTAAGACCAATTTTCTCCCCCAACTACCACCAGGCAGTGTGGGATATCACCAGGATGACCTTTGGGGAATCGGGCAAAAAAACTAAAAACATCACCTCCCGCGTTTTCCGCCCGCTGAGGGAGTCGCCAATTTTCTTCAGGTGAGACCTTGTCGGCGTTACCCTAGCACCGGGCCCACTGGGAGACAGGGTTGAGACCTCGGGCCGGAGCAACGCGGGAGGGAATCCCAATTTTCCTCTGTCCCGCCTGTCCTCAGCTGTGTTAGTTAGTTGTCCATCATTCCATTTTCCCAAGATAATTTCCACCAATCTTCTAATCGCTTTTTGTGACTGTAATCCTTTTCTCTTCCGTCGTTCCATCGTCGCCCGCGAAACCCAGGGCCCCGCCCGAATCTGTTTCCCTTCAGGGAGGGCAGGGCGAAGTCGCGTGCAGCTCAAACCAAAAGCTGTAAGCGCGTCGCTCTCATGATTGCAGGCGGCACAGAATGTGTCTGTCTCCCGAAATTTAGCCCTATACGTCCTCGTCCTCAAAGCTCCCTGTTCTTGCCTCGAAGAGCAAAGAACATCCCAGTGAATATTCAAACACCTTTTCCTTTTCTTATGTCCTGTTTTTGTGTTCTGCAGAGCTGATTTTTCCTGCATTCTTCCCTCGCACATTTTCCTCTCGCCTCTTTCCCTTTTTTGCACTGAAGTAGTCTTCAGACCCATCAGAAGTGTGTAGGTATTTAAATGTAGCTTTCGGCCTCGTTTTGTTCATTTTGTGTTTAAACTTCTAATGTATAAATGCTTGAATACCTTCCGCGCCCGCCGCGTATCATCCATTTTGGTCAACCTTTGTTGAAATTTCAACTTACGAATTGCCTCCTGCTTTAAAAGAGGTCCACCCCATGTCCCCTGTACTCCCTCGTTTGCTGTCTTTCCATGTGCTCCCAGTGCCAATTTGTCCATGTTTTTTTTGACGAATTTCTAAACCCTGATTGAACCTTTGATTTTATGCACACTGCTCCATTGCCAAAAGACAGTCCTGGTACAATCAGTCCTTTCCATGTGTCCCTGACTACTTTATATATATTATACTTCCAGAGTGCCTTGAACTTCATGACAGATGAATTTTTTTTCCTTTTCTAATTACATTCTCCTCATATTCCTCAATATATTTCCTTCCTTATTGAGCCAGACTCCCAGATATTTGAATTTTCCAACATGGTTTATTACAATGCGTCGTATCCTCAGGGGTTCCCTCTTCGTCGTTAAACACCATTACTCCTCGACTTGTCACTACTAAAACTCATGCCCGTGGTGTCCCCTTCCTGTCTACATATTGCAGCTACTCCCTGTTATATATCTTGGTTATTTGCCATGAGTATATGTCGTCCGCTTACATCAGTCCTGGTATTACCTGTACTACATTTCTCGCTCCTTCCATATAACTCACATCAAAACCCAACTTTCTCTCCTTTAATTTCTTTTCCATTTCACTGAGATATACCATGAAGAGCAGAGGTAACAGTGTGCAGCCCTGCCTGAGTCCTCTTTTGTCGCAGCGGGTTGTGTAGTTTGTGCTTCCCCTTGTTATAGCTACCTTATTGTCTGTGTACACCTGCTGAAGAAGCCTAACCAAATTTGCATCTAAATTATATTCCCCCAGCTTACCCTAGAGTGTTTCCTGGCTCACGTTATCGTACGCTCCCTGGATGTCCAAATAAGCTGCATGGTCATTTTTACATACATTGGGACAGTGAAGAGTGTTGCTTGCATTCGGAAGTGACATTTCGCGAGCCACGATCGCGAGCAGTTCCGCCGTGCCCACTGAGCAGGCGGGACCCTCACTGGAGCGCTTCCCGTTTCTGCCGCGGGAGGGCGGGCAACGAGCTAGAGACACGAATAGATAAGCCGAACGAGGAGAGGCCCAAACACACACGTACACCTCGAAAAGAAGAATCGATATACGGAACGCCGAAACGCTTTCCGGTGTCACTTTCCGCGAGAGAAAGTAGCGTGTCATTAGCGCTAATTTGCGACGGCGTGTATTATATATTTTTTTTGTTGTTTATTGTTGCTCGCTCTGTGCCGTTTTAATAAACCGCGAGGCACGAGATCGGATCTTGTCGGTTATGCCAACAGCAAAGGCAATTCTTTTTTTCGACGCCCTGTGCGATATTGGCGAGGTTAGCACAACCAATGCCACCTGTGAGGCAAGGCCTGTGCATGGCGTCATCGTTAGTGGACCACCGACTACTTCAACCCGAGGTTCGCTGACTCCTTTAATGGCAACAAGAGAGCTTGACTCTAATACGGAACTTCGATGGCGGTTCCCTCTCGAAGCATCAAAAGGCAACACAGCGAAGAGTTGTTACAAAGTTAAACGTTAACAATATAGTCTTTGTCAAATTGCCCGTCAGGTACTCAATCTTTCTTTACATTAGAATAGCTGAGGAACCGAGGTGTTCGATAATGTGCATCTATAATTATTTTTGTTATACGATAGAAAATGTCAAAACAGAAATTCACAAAGTCTTTGGTACGCACACTATGGTGCCGCCTGATATAACTCACGTGCTTCTTTCTTCGGGTGCCTTATATTGGAGATCTACAATTTTGCTTTCTAAGGAGCATCTTCTGTCGAAAGATGCTCGTTTTCTGCTCGAAGAGAGAAGATTTGCGAAGGTAGATTGTTAAAACGAATAACGGGCGAGAATTCTGCGTACAGCTGTCTTGAGACTTCTACGATTATGGAATTGACGCCTTACTTAATCTAGTTTGAATGACAGTACGTCATTGCGTCAAAGTGATTGTCAGGTGAAATCCGGAAGTTACTAAGGTTTTGTAGCGGGTCACGTAGAGCGAGCCTAAATAGTTACAAATTATTTTTATTTAAAAAATCTATGATTCCACTATTTGTAAAATACTTTATGAATATCAATTCAAAAACTGTAAGCCAACTTTCAGCAAGTAACAATGACAAGGCTTTGCGTGATGACGTCACATCACACACACGGGTTCCTCAAGGTCGCGGGCGTTGGCATGCGGCCTTCGATATGGATCGCATTTTGTGTTAGGCTGTGGGTAAAAAAAGGTTAAAAGAGGGCCCTCTCGTACTTGAAGTCGGTGCGGTCGGGGAGCAGGCGAAGCACTATTTTCTCGACAGCGGAGGGACTTGGAACGGACACATTACACCTGTCGGCAGAACACTGCCGCATTCTGAGCCCGTCACTGACCTACATAGAAACCGACGGTGCCAACTAAGCAAAACCGAAAACGCGAACGTCACGGCTATCGTGGGTGTATCGTGGGAGTATCGCCAAGCAAGGCAAAGTGAAGTGGCGTGCACGGCGGAGGGAAAGAAGATGTCATTACTTCGATTATTCACTGTGCGTCGGATGGAGCAGTTTTCCCGTGAGATCGCGAAAAGTCGAAAAGGGAGAGGAAGCCAATGAAAAGCAGATTTAATAGAAACGAGGGAGTTGCAGCGAAAAAGTGAAAGCGTGCACTGAGGTGGAATAGGAGACCGTCGACTCCGGTGCCCTCAAGCCGCAGAAGCTCATTAGAAGGCGGTGAATTGATTAGGAGCAAAAGAATTAAAACAATCTAAAACAAGTATCATTTTTTCTTGGTTGTAAAAAGGGAAACCGAGGTTACGGAACTTAATAAAGCGAAAAAGTTAGTTTCCGAATCTAGAGGCGCCTCCCCGCTGATGAAAAGGGAGTTTGACCACGGGCTGTACGACGTGGGTTCTCT
Source organism: Ixodes ricinus (assembly GCA_037355805.1). Lineage (NCBI taxonomy): Eukaryota > Metazoa > Arthropoda > Arachnida > Ixodida > Ixodidae > Ixodes > Ixodes ricinus. The sequence continues at coordinate 245 of JAZHYW010044544.1, read as the reverse complement.
TAGCGCAAGCGCAGCATGCAGTTAAGATTACACGGTACGAGGGATAGATGATCGTGCGCACGCGGTTCGTTGGAGGAAAATGGCGACGAAAGAGGTTTTCTCATAGGCTAGTTCATATACTGAACTCGGTTTCAGAAGTTTGTAGGCAGCTCTGCCAATTCGCTGCAAGCCGCGGTCACATGGCTGTACAATATATCATACGAAAGACAGTCTGGTATTCAGTAGCGAGTTTGAGGGAACCGTGT
>JAZHYW010044540.1:0-13610 GCA_037355805.1 Ixodes ricinus | reverse complement strand
CACATCAATAGACATATCTCTAAACTATTAAACCAAATTTCCAGTCGCAATAATATTCTTTCGCGAAGTTATTAAACTTTCAAATTCAGACTGAGGCCGACAGGGCTACCGGCAAACACTAAAAGTGACGTCAAATGTTGTAATTTGGGCAAATAGGGGTGTGGGGGATTGCAGCCCGTTACGGGTTACAAGAAGTTAGATTGTGCGCAATAAAGATTAAATAAACACTCGCCAGCAAAAGAAAAAAAGAACACGGGTAAAACGTTGTGTTTTTAGACTGCCTGCTCGTCTTGCAATTATACAACATGTGTCGTCACTCCACTGGAGTGCGCGGGAAAATTGGAATGTTGTTCTGTAGCATCACATTTATTTTCTATTTTCTCTATAGCTACTTTGAATTTAGGGACAATGGATAGCATGCCGGTAAGAGTAAAACCTGAGTATTTCGAAAATGTAGTTTGGCATGTGCAGCTCCAGAATCTGCCGGAGCTTCATTTTAAGCTGTGACTCTAACAGCTCAGCAACCAAGCGTGTCTGGTACTATATTCTTCTCAATAGGGCACTGTACTCGCCGCGGAAATACCAAATCACTATTGATAAAAAAAGAAAAAAAGTAACGTCGAAATTTGAGGCAAGACAGTAGTCCAAGAGATGTGCTAGCGCATGGTGTCCTTAAGGCCACGGTCCCACTGAATGAGGCAGTTTAGGTACTTTCTGGCAGGTCATTACTCATCACCTTTTATAGACTGTCTTGTGGGACTGATGTCATTCGAAAGGCAATGCAATCTCTTTCATTTGATATTATATATGTATTGGTTTATACTGTTCATGCGCATTTGTAGCGTTGCGAATATGATGGCGCGGACCCTCACTTGCTCCGCTGGTTCATATTTTATGAACGATCCATTAAAGATAACACGGTTCTAATAGAACAGTTTTGTTAAGATGATGTCGGAGCAGAATGTAACGGTATACTTTTTTGGTATTTGCACTAGTTTGTTTTTATCATATCTCCAAATATTGCCCTAAAATTGACATTTTTTAGCACAAATATGTTTTAATGGCAAGCGCTAGCGCAATGAAATTAGCTACAGATGTAGTGCTTATAATTGGTAATATGCAAAAAAATGTAATGTTGTGAAAAAAATTTTGTTTAGATATTCTATATCAAACGTTAGCACTTTTTGTGCTTCGAGTCACGGTGCTTCAAATGTCGCTGGGAAATAATTAAACTATGATGAAGTCTTTTATACACCTTAGAACTACAAGTGTTGCCCAAGAAGTGGACGATGCCTTTTTTCATTTTCAAAGCCATCGTCGTAGTGCATTTCTTTTGTGTGACATGAAACAGATTTATTGGCATCTAATAATATTTATTTCATGAAATAGATAAACATTGCGATGTATTAGACTTTCACAATGATCTTGCTTTGGTTTCTTGATAGGTGTAGAGCTTAGTTAATTTTAAAAACAATTAAAAACTGTTTGGTTGCTTTATTGCGCTACCTGCCGGATGGCAGACATACTGCTGATTTTTAAAGTTCAAGAGAATTTTCGAGGGCGGCGTTGGCGTTTGTATCATCAAGGCCGGGACTCCGGCCGAAACGTCGAACAGTGTCCGAGTCTTTTTGTTTTCACATTTAGAAAATATATTGGAAGATTAACTATCGACAAATAAATGGTTTACGTACTGGGTCAGGTTAATAAATCTAGGATAAATAATTACACAAGCGTAGTTTGATATATTGTGTTCATTATTCGATATGATTGAAATCAATAAACACTAAAGACGAAAAGGAAAAGAATACGCCCGAGTTCACTTCATGCCTAGAGCCACTAAGTGAGCTGCGCTTGGAGTATCGGCACTCCGTTCCCCAGCATTGTTGTGGGAGCCGCCATTTCGGGTCTAGTGCAGAGCAAACCCAACTGCCGATCGTCGTGATTCAAAAGTGCAACTTCCTCAGCATTTTATCCGGTGTTAGGAAGCTGATGCAATATTGCTTTGCTCTGTCGCGGAATGCTTAAACATTTGTGGAGGACAGAAAAGAGTTTCCTGTGATTTTAGATAAAGCTTCAGATCACTGCCAACCATGATTTTACGCCACGATATGGCCAAGTGTCGTTACTCTGAAGCGTAGCTTATTTAATGACACTATTCATGCCCTTGTTCAAGAAGCTTGTAATACCTGAAGGGGCCAAGACGTAAGCCCCGTGGGTTCCACAAGCCACTACCTTTTGACACTCTGCCTCTTCCTCATTGTTCCCTCTAGTGGCACTAGTGCCCGCGAACCTCCTTTCCCGTGACTGAAACGGAAACTAAATATGAATAATACACCATTATTATAGCTTACTTATTTATAACTAACTACACATAATGAGAGAAGGAAGCGGTCGGGTAGGAGAAACGCGGGTTTTATGTGCTGACCGATCCGATCCAAAGAAAAGAGGCGGCAGGCTGTGCTATGTGGTTTGTTGTGATTATGCGTCTAATTTATATAAAGGCATATTTGAAGATTGACGATGGACGTCGATCGCCTCGAGGTAATGTAACGTAATAACATTTATATTGCCACGCGCTGCCTATCATTGGATGGCCTTACCGGCGGAGGCTTAACTTCCGACAGGAGGCTCAGCACCTTACGAAAGGCACCGCCGTGGGTCACGCCGAGGAACTCCCCGACTCAGCCGCTATCGCCGGAGTATCAGAAGACCTCTCTTCGTGGCCACACGAGACAACGCCGCCTTCGCAGTTCGACATCGATCCAACCCTGCCTACCCCACAACGGCGACAACTCAGTGACCTTCTAGCCAAGTTCAGTGCGTGCTTCTCCACGTCGTCAAAGGTACGCCAAACGACGGTCGGGAAACATCGAATTGTTACTGATGACGACGCACTTCCCGTTCATCGATCGCCGTACCGTGTTTCGGTGAAAGAGAGAGAAGTCATCCAGAAGCAAGTTGAAGAAATGCTCGACGACGACATCATCCAGCCCTCAAACAGTCCGTGGGCTTCACCGGTAGTCCTGGTGAAAAGAAGGACGGGACTCTTCGGTTCTGCGTGGACTATCGTCGACTGAACGCCGTAACAAAAAAGGACGTCTACCCGTTGCCCCGCATCGACGACACTCTGGACCGGCTGCGCCACGCCCGATACTTTTCGTCGATGGACCTGAAGAGTGGGTACTGGCAGATCGAGGTCGACGAACGGGACCGTGAGAAGACTGCCTTCGTCACGCCGGACGGACTGTACGAATTTAAAGTGATGCCGTTTGGACTGTGCACAGCACCGGCGACCTTCCAGCGCGTAATGGATACCGTCCTCTCAGGCTTGAAATGGCAAAGCTGTCTCGTCTACCTCGATGACGTCGTGGTATTCGCAAGCGACTTCGACGAGCACCTGAGACGTCTGCGAGCCGTGCTACAGGCTATCCAGAATGCTGGACTGACACTCAAGCCGTCAAAATGTCAGTTCGCTTACGGCGAGCTTAAATTCTTGGGCCATGTCGTGAGCGCTGAGGGTGTAAGCCCTGACCCGGCAAAGACATCCGCTGTCGCCGCATTTCCGAAGCCATCAGACAAGAAAGCCGTGAGAAGATTTCTTGGACTGTGCGCTTACTACAGGCGTTTCGTTCGCGATTTCGCCAAGATTTCTGCACCGCTCACGCATCTCACGAAGGACGACGTGAACTTCCAGTGGGGGAGGAGCAAGAACAAGCGTTCAACGAACTGAAGGAAAGACTCCAGTCGCCCCCTATCCTCGGACACTTCGATCCAGCCGCGGAAACGGAAGTTCACACGGACGCCAGCAACGCCGGACTCGGCGCGGTACTCGTCCAAAGACAAGACGGAGCAGAGAGGGTGATCGCTTACGCAAGCCGGGCACTGTCCAAGGCAGAGAAAAATTACTCAACGACCGACAAGGAATGTCTCGCTGTCATCTGGGCGTTAACCAAGTTCCGACCGTACCTGTACGGGATCCCGTTCCGCGTTGTCACGGACCACCACGCTCTCTGTTGGCTCGCCAACCTGAAGGACCCGTCAGGACGCCTCGCTCGCTGGAGTCTCCGACTGCAAGAATTCGACGTAACCATTGTGCATAAGTCTGGCCGCAAGCATAATGACGCCGACTGTTTGTCTAGGGCCCCCGTCGAATCTCCTTCCGACAGCACCGACGACGACGATGACGACCGTTTTCTCGGCGCCGTTACAGATACCGACATGGGAGTGCTTCAACGAGACGACCCGGAACTTCGCGCCGTGATCGACCACCTCGAAGGTCAAGGAAGTTCAGTTCCGCGAGTCTTGGCCCGAGACTTACCAAGCTTCGTTCTGCAGCGAGGCGTGCTCTTCAAGAAGAACTTCGGAACAAGTAACCCTGCCTGGCTGCTGGTTGTTCCGGCCAGCCTGCGCGAAGAAATCTTTCAAGCTTGCCACGACGACCCGACGGCTGGACACCTTGGCTACAGCAGGACGCTCGCCCGGATTCGTGACAAGTACTACTGGCCGAGACTCCCAAAAACCGTCCATCTGTACACACGGTCCTGCCATGAGTGCCAACGACGTAAAAGCCTCCGACGAAGCCAGCAGGACTTCTGCAGCCGATTCCTACCCCAACTACGCCCTTCCAGCAGGTCGGAATGGATTTACTTGGGCCGTTCCCAACATCGGCGCAAGGAAATCGGTGGATTATCGTCGCGACCGATTATCTTACACGATACGCCGAGACGAAAGCCCTGCCATCGGGAACAGCGGTAGAAGTCGCCAAGTTTTTCGTCGAGTCTATTCTCCTTCGACATGGCGCCCCCGAAGTCTTGATAACCGACCGAGGGTCATCGTTCTTGGCCCAGCTCACGCAAGAGATCCTTCGGCTCAGCCACACCAGCCATCGTCGGACCACCGCGTACCATCCGCAGACCAACGGGCTTACGGAGCGGCTCAACAAGACGATCGCCGACATGATCTCCATGTACGTCGACGTAGAGCACAAGACGTGGGACGAGGTATTACCTTACATCACGTTCGCCTACAACACTGCAGCTCAAGAAACCACCGGGTTTACGCCATTCGAGCTGGTGCATGGAAGAAAAGTGACGACCATGCTGGACGCGATGCTGCCTCATGAGCCTGTGGATGACGGATGCGACGATGCCCATGCGGTCAGTCAGAGAGCAGAAGAAGCACGCCAACTAGCCCGCCTTCGAATCCACGATCAACAGCGTGTCGACGCTCGCCGGTACAATCTTCGTCGCCGCGCCGTCCACTTCCAGCCCGGAGACAGAGTGTGGGTGTGGACGCCGATTCGTCGTCGCGGTCTCAGCGAGAAACTGCTGAAGCGCTACTTCGGGCCTTACAAGGTCATCCGACGCCTCGGAGATCTGAACTACGAAGTTCTTCCCGACGGAACACGACCATCAACCAGACGTCAGCCGCGACCCGAGGTGGTGCACGTCGTCCGGCTGAAGCCGTATTACGAACGATAGCACTTTCCACCGTCGTCGACGAGTGAACTGTGAACTGTGAACTGTGAACTGTGAATTGTGGCTCGCGAGTCTGCTGTCCTTTAGTTGTGGATTTGTTTTTTTTGTTTTTTCGTGTTGTGCTGCATCGGGACGATGCACTTTTTTAAGGGGGAATAATGCCGCGGGCGCAGCTAACCAAATAGGCAGCGCGCCCGTGGCATAACGGTTATCGCACTTATCTTCCACGCAGAAGGCCAGGGTTCGATTCCTGGCCGCGCCTACACATTTTTGTTGACGCTGTAATGTGATGTTCTAGCAAATTCGAGAGCCGCCTTGCTAATTCGAGGTTAGAATGTTCTACGAACCGAACCTTCTACGCCGAATGTTCCGGAAGCCCACGCGTGTACAAAGGGGCTCCGCCTGGCAAGCCGAGTCAGTTTCGCCTCAGCGTTCGATCCTGCTGCTTCGCCGATTTCGACGCCCGCGACGCTCTGCTGTTATCTTTTGTTTCCTTTTTATTTTTGGGCACAAGTTCGCCCCATTAAACGTTTAGTTTACTTCAGTTATTCACCGCCTCATCACTTGTCATTCGTGACAATATAAAGATAAACACAATGAAGGACTGAACGACTCAATTTTTTAATTCATGTATAGTAATATGGCGCTAGCCTATTGTACTTATTGTTGGTGAAGAGCAATATGAGGTGACGAGGTAATGATTAAATGATGAAGCTCTATAAGGACGACGACAATAGAGGGTATCGAACCACAACGTACAGTGCCAGACTTGTTTCAAGTATCGTGTACCCAAAGACCTTTCTTCACCCGCAACAGAATATGGTTGAATCAATGAGGATGCTGCTTTACAACTGTACGTGGAACAGGAAAACTTCACTGTACAGAAGTGCAGCTTATTCGTTATTATGAGGGACGGATTTCTAGCAGCATTCCCTGATTGACTACTTGGAACAAATGGCCTCGTTGACGTAAAGTGTCCCCGTTCCAAAATATTCTTGAAGCCTACTGAAACCGCAAAGGAGTATGAGGCGAAAAATAAGAAAAAGGGAGCCTGGTGTGAAAGGTCCAAATCAATACCATAGCTTCTACTACCAAATACAAGGGCAGTTACACAATACAAAAAGATAGTTTTGTGATTTCGTTATATTTACTCTCAAGGGCATAACTATCCAACGTATTCAGAGGGAAGACACCTACTGGTCAACCAACATAGAGCCATTTCTACTCACGTTTAACATGGAAGGCCCGACTTCCGCTGAAATTCCTCACGTAGACGTGTTGTCCGACCGAATAAGTTGCCATTACTCCCGATCTGGGTATCTCTTGATCTTATTTATTTATTTATTTATTATTTATTATTTATTTATTCTCTGCAGCGCCGGAGCATTACAGCAGAGGAGTGGGTTACATGATTCACATATATCATTATAAATTGGAAAGTCACATAACAGCACACATCAGCAATTTCCAACAACATCAATAAACATGAATAAACATGATTCACACCAGCACACAATAGCAATATTTCGAAAAAAACCAATGATGTACTTAACACAGAAACCTACATTGCATTAATAAGGCTAATAAAAGAGTCACTGTTAGCCGATACAATATCAGACGGCAGTTCATTCCATTCCGATATAGTTCTCGGAAAAAAAGAAAACATCATATAGTTAGTTCGACATTTTATTTCGCGTATTTTTTTTACGTGGTCCCTCCTACTCGATATATAGTGGGGCATTTCTAGATAATTAGATTTGTCTATTCCAGTTAAATCATTGTTGATAGCGTAAATAAGTTTAAGTCTATTTTTCTTACGTCTTTTTTCTAGAGGCTCGATACCCATACAAACTTTCATTTGTGTCACACTCTCTGCTCGAGAATACTTATTCAGAATAAACCTCACAGCGCGATTTTGGATGCCTTCTATCTTATCTATGAGATATTTTTGGTGCGGGTCCCATACGGCACTTGCATATTCTAGATGTGGTCTAACTAGTGAGCGATACGCTGTTTCTTTCAAGATTTGTGGAGCAGAGCGAAGATTGCGGATGACTAAGCTAAGAACCCTGCCAGCCTTTTTCATGATCATATCTATATGCTGATTGAACGAAAGGTTTTCTGAAAGAATGACACCAAGATATTTAATTTCAGACACTTTCCGCAACGAGTCTCGACCAATAGCATAAGCCGAATCAATATTATGTTTCTTTTTACTAAAAGCGACGTGAAAACATTTGCTTGTGTTTAACCCCAGTTCCCAGGTCCCGCACCATAAACTAACCCGGTTCAAATCCTCTTGCAAAGAAGAGACATCGTTAACGTTCCTTATTGTTCTGTAAATTACACAATCGTCCGCGAATAATCTGATATTAGAAGAGATGGAAGACGCTATATCATTAATGTAGATTAAAAATAAAAGTGGTCCCAGCACTGACCCTTGAGGTACCCCCGAAGTTACATCTACGTATTCTGATCTTTTACCCCCCAGGACGACGCACTGTTTCCTCCCACTCAGGTAGTCTTTTATCCACCGGAGCACATTACGGTCGATATTTAAAGCACTCATTTTGTGTAATAACAATTGATGCGAAACAGAATCAAACGCTTTGCGGAAATCCATAAAAATGGCATCCGTTTGCAGTCTGTTTTCAGCCGCACTAACTAAATCATGATAGAGCTCAATTAATTGGGTACTGCAGGAGACACCTCTACGAAAACCGTGTTGATTAGGGCAAAAAAAGTTATTATCTTCTAGGTGCATAATTATACTACTATAGACAATATGTTCAAATATCTTACATGCTATACAGCTCAAGGAAATCGGCCTGTAATTGTCAACAATTGATTTTGGACCATTTTTATGAATTGGTACAACATACGTTTGTTTCCATTCTTTAGGTAGCAATCCGCTTTCAAGAGATTTACAAAAAATTACATAAAAGTATTGCGAAACTATACACGAGCAGGCTCTTAATACCTTGGGGGACATCTCGTCTGGACCGACGGCCTTGTCTTCTTTTAAAGAGTTTAAGCAATTTCTTATTCCCTCTAGCGTGATTATGACGGGAGGCATAGCATTTTCCACTCTATCTGTAAGAATCGGCAAATGTTCGTAGTCACCGTTTTTGAGAAATATTGACTGAAAATAATCATTGAAACAATTAGCTTTAGTTGTATTATCTGTTATGACTGTACCAGTATTTGTAATACTCGGAATGCCTGTTCTTTCTTTTCGTGTTTTTCTAAGGTAACTCCAAAAGGCTTTCGAATTTATGTTAATAGCCTTTGCCAGTTCAGAGAAATAATCCTCCTTCATTCGTAGGCCATAGTATCATGAGATCGAGGGGTCTGGCCTCTTCGTCCGCCGAACATTGCATCGGCCGGTGTTTTTACCGTGTAAGATGAGACCGTCGCGTGCTGCTGGAACAAGAACCTGGCGATTCCTCACTGAACTGCTTCTTCCGTAAGCTTCAAGAGGGCTTTCTTCGTTTCGCACACCATCTGTTCTGCTTGCCCGTTAGTTGCAGGATGGTATGGTGCACTAATGTGATGCCTGATGCCGGCTTTTTTTTTCTTTTTCAAAAACTTGTTTGTTTTATTTGAAGCAAGATTTGGCGCGTTATCAGAGAAAAGTATTTTCGGTAGGGCAAAAGTAGGGAAAACAGAGCGTAGAACGTCAATGACGCGTTTGGACGTCGTGGCAGGCATCGTGTAAACTTCCAACCACTTAGAGTACGCATCGACCATGACTCCGCAGATGCGGATACGTTTCGCCACCCACCGACTGAATAGTGGATCGTTTTCAGTTACTGTTCATGATGGCGCTGGACTCGAGGAAGACTTCGAGTCTTTGCACAAAGTTAGCCCCAGGTGCCAGCACTTTTGTCGAAAGCGGTAAGTGTTCGAAACGTCGACAACGTCGGTAGCCACGTTCTGTGCTTGACACTGGACGCTTACCATTCGCTGAGAAGAAACTTGCTTGTTCGTCTGCCACGAGTCGTCCGATATCAGGTCATCACCGCAACTCCATCTCCCGACAAACAGGTCTTCATTGTCCGCATGTCCATAGTTAGCAATCACGTGAACTTATAAATTCCCGAACGCTCATAACTTGCCGTCGCTAAACGCCGTTCATTCATAGCGTCTTCATTGCAAATAAACGTCTTCCTATTTATTCGGATGGTTTTCATCATACTCCTCCTAAGCTGTACTTACAACATTATGTGTGTCGGTACTTCCGAAAATATTGCAACGGCGTTTGTTTTCTGGGAACTATAATGTAACAACCTTTACAACATCTTCCGGATCCCGTGAAACACAATATTTCGTGACGTCACTTTTCAGTAATCATTATAATGGTGAGGTAAGTACCGTAAATCGCGAAGCAGTTTACTTGACGTCCGCTTCCACTGGGGTCTTGGAAGATTGAGTCTACTGAGCGTGCATTCCTGCAGAAGAAGTTTTCATTGATAGAATATTGACACGTCAATCAACAATTGATTCCTTCTTGGTAAGATTTATTGCGAAAGCCCGTGACAACCGCCGAACCGCATCTCCCTATATCAGAGAACAATTTATACCCAGCCTGACATTTTCGCATACATGCGTTTGCTGGGCCACGCTACTTGAGCCAGCTGAGCACAGCTGGCAGCGGCGCGAGCAAGGCCACGAGGGGAACGTGATGGTGCTCGAGCCATCCCACCGTGAACCAATGTTTCGGCCACCCCACGGGTGCGTGTCGCCATCTATTGGTTGAACTAACGCCTTATTCATGATGGCTGCCGCTGGGACCGCAGCCTTAAGTAGCAGTTCCTTTTACACCAGCCCCAGAAAGTGAAATGCGAAACGGAGACAAGCAAAATTGCAAGATCTATAAGTCGCCATTTTGTGTTTGTTCACTTCTTCGAGAATATAAGTCGCTCTGCGTTCCAATTTTATCTCATATTAAGGGTGGAATTCGCCGAGTCGGCCGCCACTGTTCGCAATTTCATTTTTTTGTGTGTGTGGTACTGCACCGGGCCTTTATATTAGAAAGGCTTTCTCTTGACTGCCTGAACATTGATTATGATATTTTTTAATCTCTTTTTTTTCTCCGCTTGGATAAGTTTGACAGCAATTCCAATATGTCGCGAGGCTCGTTCTAAAGAAAAAGTTCCAGGACATGGTGGGCTTATTGTAGTTTCTTGTCTTTTTTATATATAGGCAACCCTCTTGACTCAATGTTTATAATCAATATCTTGGTGCTACTTGGAACCGAGGGCCAAAGTGCAGGATCACGTCGGATTCACTGTGCGTGGTTGGTTTTGCCGTCACCAGCAAACGTACAAAGACGAAAAGCGCCCATGATAAAGCATTTTTAAAGCTGTTTTATTCGGACTATCGGATCGTAGAGTTGGCAGCTCTCGTACTTACACAGGTAGAAATTAAAAAAAAAGGATTTGAGAGCACGCGGTGGCGCCAGAGGACCTAGTTCTGACTGCAAAGCTAAGTGGTTAGACGCGAAACTAGTCACCTTTTGTCTCTACTCGCTGTTTGAACGCTTTCGAACGCAAACGCCGAACGCGAACGCGGCGCTCGAACGCGTTTAAAGAGTGAGCAGGAACAAAGGGAGCTTGCTTTGCGTCTGACCACAAATCCTCCCAACAGGAGCTTGGTGTTCTGACGTCCCAGAGCGCCCTCGTCTCCTCGTCTCCCTTAGTTTCGAGCCGCACCGCGTGAAACGGGAGTATGAGAGGCGCAAGTTCGTCCACTTCTTCGCACGCACGGGTTGCGACAATGTCAGAACGCCGAGCTCTTATTGGCTCTGATTGGAAAAACATAGTGGGTATACCTCGGGGCGTCTAGCATTGAGGTCTAGCCACTACTGTAAAACCCTGAATGTTCGCGAGCTCTTCTTTTCCGCGAATTTCGAAAATTGAAGAAAATTCGCGAAATTTCGCGAATATTATTTAATTCGCGAAATTTAAGGGCATGCGAAAATTTTGATCCTTAAGAGTTTCAATGAAGGCGTCCGGAATCCGCGAAATTTAGTGGCTGTGATTATGTCCTCTGTGACCAACCCGCGAAAAAATAGGGGCCGCGAAAATAAAGGGTTTTATAGTATCCTTTCAATCGAAGCCAGTCAGACCTCGACGCCATTCTGACGTCACCGCAACCCTTGCGTATGTTGTGGTCGACTTGTTCTCCGCATAGTGGGAGCTCGTGCCGTCACCTCAACGTACTGTCGTTCACGCGCCCGCAAGGCCCGCTATCTGTAGGCTACGTTTCACTAAAATTCACCAAATTAGAAATAGCGTCAATGATACGCTTAGCTTGGTGGGTTCTGGTTTATTTTGGAGGCTCATTAAAACCGCGCGGAGGTTTTTAAGATACGAGTATGTATCGAAGTGAACTGCTGCACATTCGTTTGGCAATATGTCCAACTACCTCGTTCACGTACTTTTCTTTGTGACATATCTGTCTCGAATATAAAATTACATGCGAATAGTAAAGTGTCATCCTGCTTTGCTTATTCATTCGTGTGATGGCGTGCAACATCTTGCAATAAAGAGGTTTATATTGTATCATAGATTGCTCAAACCACCCTGTGTGTCATAGTTGCATACCGCGAGTTCGTTAATATACATAGAATACGCACCAACTCCTTTTACCACTGTTCGCTTTTATCTCGCTACACTCGACTCGAATATTTATGAACAGCCTATGGTATATGAGACCAGAGCAGCGGGAAAATCTCGGATAGTATAAAAAAATGATAGAAAGACTTCGTTCTACCGCTCCGACGCTTCCGGAAAGAATAATTTAGTACTGAACGCGATAGAAATGTTCATATTGATAGGTATACATGCTTTGCGCCTGGACTCGAATGTTGGGGGCGCCTGAAGTTCTGCTTGGGAGGTTATTGCTGTAAAGGCTGTCACACTGAGGAACAGAGCCATAAAGCTACATTTACTTTTTTGTAAATACACAGAGGTCTATTTCCGCCCGTTGTTCAATGCTTTATTCTGAGGCCTTAAAATAACCTCGAACGTCGTATAAATTGGCGTAGAATGTGAGAGAGGTCTGGACAATGCGATTTAATATTTCCGCTCTTAATATTTCCTAGAGTTTACAAGTAGATTTGTAGAAAGTTTATAACCAAATTCGCATGCCACACACTTTATTCGCTTTAAGGAATATATTTTCCGGCTCTAGATTGAATCGCGTGTCCCGATAAGCTGAGATTCTGACCTTTTGCTCACCATTCTTGTTTTTGGCCACCTTGTTCCTCATTCCCCTAAGATAACTATTTTTTTTCTTACTTCTTAAAAAATGAAGTGGATAATTGCTTTCCGGGCAAAATATTAGGTGGTGTAAGCATTACTTTTGCTGGGCTTACCTTCTTTATGAGGAATGGTAAAGGAATGGTCATTTGGACGCGTTGGTATGAGTTCATCGTGAAAAACAGCGCGAAACAGACAATGATAATTAGAAGGAAACGCTACACAGTACAAGCGCTGACTAACAACATATTTTTTATTGGAATGTGTAGATGGCACTGTGTTCGCGTAGGCACAGGGCGCACCGTGGATTTTGGACTTCTTTCTTCTTTGTTTCCCAATCCACGTGCTAACCAAGAACCAGAAAATCAATCTCATTGTTCGTTAGAGTCAGTGAAGGTTTGCTAACGCACGAGGGTCTGTTTTTTGTCGTGTAGTAGGTTTCCTTCATTTCTCTACACGTTTTGATCTTGCTGTCGAAACAGTACTGTGGTGTTGGAGAACTGCGGTTCGCACTAGCTATCTCGGCAGGGCATCTCTAAATGCGAGTGTGCAGTTCCTTTGAAGGGTCTGTGGTGTTCTTCGAGTAGGATGTTTAACCATCGCCCCGTCTGCCCAATATAGGAGCGCCCGCAGAAGAAAGGAATCATACAAACCATGTCTTTTACGTATGTGACTAATTAGATGTGGTGCTTGACGTTGCAGCTGTTACGATCCGCTCGCTTCCCTTTGCCTTTGTATCGGTTCACCACGGAGCCTAAGCGGCTCCGTGGTGCTATCGGCGAATCAGCCCGTGCTCTTGGGTCGCGAGCACACGCCACGCGCGGAAGATCGTTAATTGATTGGCCGCAGAGAATAAAGGTCCCTTAGC
>JAZHYW010044539.1:0-12159 GCA_037355805.1 Ixodes ricinus | reverse complement strand
TCCTACTGTCTGCGAACTGCGCATGATTTAGTGGCACCAGAAGTCGCACAGGAAAATATCTAAAGTCACACAATCGCCTTGGATCCTCTAATAATGCTCCAGAGAAATCTTGAAACGGTTCATAAAAACATCGACCATATACCGATGAAAATATTGAGCAGTGTTACACCAAAACCAACATCCGCAAACATTACTAATGTTGAATATCTTCCGTGCTTACCGCGTACCGTGCGACTCCTGAGGATATTAAAGCCCGAAAGCCCTGGGAGCGTGCGACACCTATAGGGGACACACCGCGCCACCTTGGCAGATGGCTGGCAGCACCACGTGCCAGTGACAGCTTCCACGTTACGCCGCATAGTGAAGCGCTTCCCGTTCCAACCTATATTCTAGCACGGCCCCAGTGCCTTTGCCCCGTCCGCCCTCTTCCCGCGGCAGCGTTTTTCGATTTAGTTCCGAGTAAAGGTTTGAAACCTTGACACATAAGAACTAATTACAATCAGCGTTGCTCTGGATGTGTTCTCCGTCATTCGACCCGCAGGAATTGCTCGGGCTAGGGTTCAATCGTGTGTCCCTCCCGCAGTTGTAAGCGGCAAAGGTGCCAGAGTACCGGCATGTTTTCCGTTTCTCTGCGCTGGAGCATGCTCCTACGAAGTGTTTTTGTGTTCCACGGGTACGAAACCCCTACAAGACGACATTAACCAGTGCCACCAATTGATAAAATCCTCATGATAAGTATTTCTCGCTCCTTTTATTATCAGATTGCTCTTCGCTCGCCGGCGGGGCTTTGTAGACGTGCTGGGGATTGAGATGATCGTGGCGGTTTTCGCCGGCGCATGGCGGGGATCTGCGTTCTCGATTTGCACGTCTTGTGTAAAAAAGTTAGCGGCGAGTGTGCCCCGAACGTTTTGTATAGCACTGTGCTAAGGTAAGCTGAAATTAATCAGGAACAAAGGTTGGTTGCTACACAGGTTGTTTATGCCAGTCCGGCCGTGTTTAATGCGAAATGCTTCTGCTAGGAGCCGCACTGTGGCGCCACTGTCTTGTCGCACGTTTCCAATACCGATTGTATCATGGTAACCAAAATCCGTGTGAGGTAGGATTTGACTCCTGCTGATGTACCAGTTTGTTGCCGAACGTTGGCAATCGCGAATACTTGAAACATGTGAACGATTTAGTAGTGGGGTCACAGGGGGGGGCAGAACTCGAAGGCTCTAATGCCATGAAATAATTTTAGGTGTTTTACTTTTTTTCTGTAAAAATGTCAAAAACGCCCCCTCGGTTAATTGTTGATGAACTTTGACAATTAAATACTGGTGATCTACTTGGGTTACGCCAATATATTTTATGTCTATGGAGAGCCCAAAACACACTCTTTATTGATATTATAAAATAACTTAGCTGTGAAAAACTACCTCTGCTGTACGCTTATATTAATGTTATGCTAAAACCAAAAAGTACCGATTTTGATATCGATTTTCTGAAAAAATTTATTTTTTATATTTTATTTTTTGTTACAATATAGATATGATAGTTTTCTACTCGAAAAGCAAGTCGAGAAAGTGTGTATTTTGTTTGTATGTTCTATATTTAAGCATCAATATCGTAGAAAAAAGTGTTTTTACGGCTCGAAACGCACTGGGGAATTTTGCGTCTTCACAACTTGGAAATATTCTTGCCTTTTTTCAACTTTCCCACATAAAAATGAAGTAGTTCCACCCCGTTATATTTACTGCTCATTTAAATTTTATAGTCGGCAAGCTCCACTGTAGCTTGCCGACTATATAGTCGGCAAGCTACATTGGAGGAGTTCAAAAGAAAAAGCAACACTTTGTAACAGACCAGCAGGCGTCGTACATTCTTAATGTGGAGAAATCGGCAAGTCGTATTGATTTGAATCCCTCTCCTCATTTGCCTATATGAATGTCCCGCCCTTTCGGAACCAGCAGATGACCACGACCTTTCGCGCTCGTTGTGTTAGATAGGACGGCCCGTGACAGTAAAGCGAGCAGCGAACCCTGTGTCACGAGGAGTGAAATGGTACGAATGTGTCGTTGACGCGACGAACAGTGACGGCCACCCAGGAGGAGCCAGTCAGTCGGAGTAGTGCAGAAGGGAAAGCAAAGGAAGTGTTGCTTGAGAGGATGAGGACACCACAGCCTTACAATATCGGCGGTCAACAAGAGTCCTGCCGGCCAAAACAACGCCGCGTGCGCGCTAAAACCGGCGGCATGCACGGGACAACAGTCCCGCAGGCGCACACACGAAGATGGGCCGGTTCCGTTAGGGATGTGAACAAATTTCGAAACCAGCTAACCGTGCGCGCGTGAAACGATACCGCGTATTTTCCCAAGCTTCGAGTGCCCTATCCTTGAACTGGCCGTGTTCTTTCTCTCTCCGTGGGGATCCGATAGCACCGAAGGACGACGAAAATAATCCCTGGCGAAGGGGAACAATTGGGACAAAGGACAAACACAAATATCCAAACACAGCTAGGTGACTGGTGAGCGACCGAAAAAATCCGCCTGGTCCGGGTATCGACCCCGGGACCTCTCCATTACAGGTGGAGCGCTCTACCAACTGAGCTAACCAGGGGTTCGACGTCAGTAGAGCAAACGGGTTTTATCAGCTGCAACAAGTCGAACACCAACACGGGTGAGCTTGCAGTTTAAGGTTATAATTATAATGCAATTAAATGGTCGCTCACCACTCACCTAGCTGTGTTTGGAGATTTGTGTTTGTCCTTTGTTCCAATTGTTCCCCTTCTCCAGGGATTATTTTCGTCAATCTTGTCCAGCTCGCTTGCACATTTACATTTAATTGCATTATAATTAGCACCGAAGGGTTATCTCTTTTGGAAACAGCAAAGCCCGGAGACTAGTTGTGTCGAAGTCAGCCTCCTTGTCAACTATAACCGTTTGTAAAGAGTGGTCTTCTCCCGAGATGAAAAGTTAGCGCCGGCTGACGTGTTCTTCTGGGAAAGAGGAAGTTTGAGTAGCTACAGTAACTACCTCGAAAGCTCCTCTCCCGATATGAAGCTCGAGGCATGGTATACGTCTCGGTTACCTTCTCGCGCATCGCTGCTCCAATCTATTCTTCACTCTGTTCCGCACAGCCACTGTTCCATCTCAGCCGTCGTGGCTGTGCGGAAGCGAAGAATAGATTCGAGCATCGTCTGGACGCCGTCATCCTGCCAGGCTTCAGTGTCGTGGGGTTGGACTTGGTGTCGGTCAGTTAAGACTTTTTTATTTCGTGTGTGTTTCTTCGTCCCGCTGAACTTTGTTTCTCAAATGCAATTCCGCTGAACGTTTTTTTTGTGGAATGTTTCCTTATAAACTGTTTGTTAGTATTGTACTTGTTAGGCTTATTTTTGTCATGGCGTAGTGGCCTGACGGTGCTGTTGAGGGCGTGTTCGCACGCATTTGGTTGCGTCCCGTTTAGGGAATCACTGGAGGAGTTGGTTTTTGTTCTCGCCGTGTGCAACTGAGTTTTTCCGTCTTGCTTAAATTTTTTGCTTTTTTTTGTTTTACCTTTACGTGTCGTTGACTTCTTTGTCTCACTCTCCACCAGGCGTGGACCTATCGCCTTGCCACCGCTCAAACCTGATGTTTTATTTTTTTCAACGTAATTTTCGTTAAGACTAGAGTTGGGTAATTTTATTCTTATTTATTTATTTTTATTCTCTACCCCTCTTCGTGACAATCTCTCCGTGTGTCTCGGACCATTTCTGTGTCTTCACTTTTGTGTATTACGGAAGTGAAAGGCCATTTCCTGGTGATCTGTGCGATGTGCGGTGAACAATCCCTAGGGTTTGGTTTCGGAAAGAATTGTATATAATATATCAATGATGTGGTGACTTTCTATGCATTAGTAATATAACAGCTAATAGCTAGTCATGCAAGTTTACAGTGAAAGTTTTAAAAATCGAAACAATACAACTTCTGCGCCTCTTCGATATCGAAGGTTTACCTGTTGATTTGATTAGATATGTTACTCGTGGTTTCCCGCTCTTATCAAAAACATAAATAAATATTCAATACCACAAATGTTTTTCACATCCGTCGTGGGTCGGATGTTTCGCTCGATCTCCCGTCGTGGATTTTCAGTCCATATTATATGAACTTTTTTCAAGCACTCTGTGGGCACAGGTAAAAGGCTCTAATACCATAAAATAAATTTAGGCGTTTTGCTTGTTTTCTGTAAAAATGTCAAAAACGCCCCCTCGCTCAATTGTTGACAAACTTTGACAATTAAATAATGGCGATCTACTTGGGTTACATCAATATTTTTATGTCTATGGAGAGCCCAAAACACGCTCTTTATAGATATTATAAAATGATTTACCTGTATTAAATAGCCTTTGCGGGACGTTTACGTTAATGTTATGCGAAAACCAAAAAGTACCAATTTTAAAATCAATTTTCTAAAAAAACCAATTTTTTATTTTTTTTTATTTTTTGTTAAAATGTAGATATAATAGTTGTCTACTCGAAAAGCAAGTCGAGAAAGTGTATATTTTGTTTGTATGTTTTATATTTAAGCATCAATATCGTACAAAAACGTGTTTTTACGGCTTGAGACGGACTTGCGAATTGCGCGTCTTCACAAACTTGGAAATATTTTTGACTTTTTTCAACGCAGCCAGATAAAAATGAAATACAGTACTTCCACCCTGTTATATTTATTGATCATTTAAATTTTATTATAGGCGGCAAGCTACATTGGAGCAGTTCAAAAGAGAAAGCAACACTTCTTAACAGACCAGCAGGCGTCGTAAATCTTAATGTATAGAAATCGGCAGACGTCCTATTGATTCGGGGCCTTCATTGGCGTATATGAACGCCCCGCCCTTTCGGAACCAGCAGATGACCACGACCTTTCGCGCTCGTTGTGTTAGATAGGACGACCCGTGACAGTAAAGCGAGCAGCGCACCCTGTGTCACGAGGAGTGAAATGGTACGAATGTGTCGTTGACGCGGCGAACAGTGACGGCCACCCAGGAGTGGTCAGTCAATCAGAGTATTGCAGAAGGGAAAGCAAAGTAACTGTTGCCCGGGAGGATGAGAACACCATGGCCTTACAATATTGACGGCCAACAACAGTTCTGCCTACCAAAACAACGCCGCGTGCGAGCTAAAACCGGCAGCACGGGACGAAAATCGCGCACGCACACGAAGATGGGCCGGTTTCGTTAGGGATGTGGGAAAATTTTGAAACCAGCTATCCGTGCACGCGTGAAATGATACCGCGTATTTGCCCAAGCTTCGAACGCCCTATCCTAGAAATGGCCGTGCTCTGCAAAGTGGCTGTCCTGTGCTTGTCCTCCGTGTTTCATTCTTTCAATTTTATGTACTCTATCTCTCTCCGCGGAAATCCGATAGCACCGAAGGGTTATTTCTTTTGGAAACAGGAAAGCCCGGAGACTAGCATCAAAAACGAGCATGTTGGTAAATATACTTGTGTCTATTCTGCCCGGAGACTAGTTGGGTCGAAGTCAGCCTCCTTGGCAACTATAACCGTTTGTGAAGAGTGGTCTTCTCCCGAGATAAAAGTTAACGCCGGCTGACGTGTTTTTTTTTTTTTTTGAAAAAGGGAAGGGTTAAAGAAAAAGTTTGAGTAACGGCATGCAGTAACTACCTCGAAAGCTCCTTTCCCGATATGAAGCTCGAGGCATGTTACGTCTCGGTTACCTTCTCGCGCACCGCTGCTCGAAACTATTCTTCACTTTGTTCCGCACAGCCACGACGGATGTGCGGAACAGAGTGAAGAATAGATTCGAGCGTCATCTGGACGCCATCATCCTGCCAGGCTTCAGTGTCAAGGGACTGGACTCGGCGTCGGTCAGTTAAGACTTTTTTTAATTTTATTTCGTGTGTGTTTCTTCGCCCCGCTGAACTTTGTTTCTCGGGTGCGGTTCTGCTGAACTTTTTTAATGTTTTGTTACTAACTGTTAGTTAGCATTGTTTACTTGTTGGGTTTATTTCTTCATGGCGTAGCGGCCTGACAGTGCTGTAGAGAGCGTGTTCGCACGCATTTGGTTGTGTCCCGTTTAGGGAATGCCCGGAGGAGTTGGTTTTTGTTCTTGCCGTGCGCGGATGAGTTTTTCTGTCTTAATTAACTTTTTTTTCCTTTACGTGTCGTTGAATTCTTTGTCTGACCAGGCGTGGACCTATCGCCTTGCCACGGCTCGAACCTAAATCTTTTATTTTTTTACCGCAATTTTCGTTAAGATCGGAGTTGGGTAATTTTATTCTTTTTTATTTATTTTTATTCCCTACCCTTCTTCGTGACAATCTCTCCGTGTGTTTCGGATCATTTCTGTGTCATCACTTTTGTGGATTACGGAAGTGAAAGGATATTCCCTGGTGATCTGTGCGATGTGCGGTGAACAAACCCTAGCGTTTGGTTTTGAAAAGAATTGTATAGAATAGATCAATGACGTGGTGCCTTTTCATTTCTTAGTAATATGACAGCTAATAGCTAGTCATGCTAGTTTACAGTGAAAGTTTTATCAATCGAAAAAATACAACGTCTATGCCTCTTCGATATTGAAGGTCTACTATAGGCCTGCTGATTTGATTAGATATGTTTCTCGTGGTTTCCCGCTCTTTTCAAAACATAAATAACTATTCAATACCACAAAATGCGTTTATAATTGATTACAAAACACAGACAAATATTCAAGAAAACTTTTTTACAATTCATAGAAGCGCACGTTTTTTTTGTCTGACTTAGGTCTTGCAAAACGAAGACGTCTTTTTCCGATATTGAGGCTTAAATATAGAACATACAAACAAAATATACACTTTCTAGACTTGCTTTTCGAGTAGACAACTATCATATCTACATTTTAACAAAAAATAAAAAAAAATAAAAAAAATTAATTTTTTGAGAAAATCGATCTTAAAATTGGTACTTTTTGGTTTTCGCATAACATTAACGTAAACGTCCCGCAAAGGCTATTTTATACAGGTAAATAATTTTATAATATCTATAAAGAGCGTGTTTTGGGCTCTTCATAGACATAAAAAATATTGATGTAACCCAAGTAGGTCGCCAGTATTTAATTGTCAAAGTTCGTCAACAATTGACCGAGGGGGCGTTTTTGACATTTTTACAGAAAAAAGCAAAACGCCTAAAATTATTTCATGGTATTAGAGCGTTTTACCTGTGCCCACAAAGTGTTTGAAAAAATTTAATATAATGTGGACTGAAAATCCACGACGGGAGATCGAGCGAAACATCCGACCCACGACGGATGTGAAAAACACTGCTTTCCGCCGCGGCCTCTTTTAAAATTCGTAAGTCGAGAACAAAACATCCGACGGACTTGCGGTTTGTGGCTACTGCTAGAGCACTATATAGCTCCTACGGAGCAGAGTAGCGCAATCCTTTGATCCGCGTGTTTCGCCGACAACATGGCCGACAGAGCAGCTCGGCGCGAGTCACGTGGTACTCAGGGTTCCAGGAGGCGGCCCGCCCTACGGGAGAATACATGGAGATCGACGCAACACGGCCAATTAAAAAATAAACGGCGAGTTCACACTTTTCAAAACTAGTCTGTCGTGAATTTGGTAAAGCACTAAACACTTTATCAAAGTTTTAATAATATCGAATGCGTGTGCAAATTTTGAGAAGGCAATTTCCAAGGCAATGGCGTTTGAAGCAGACGATTTTTGCACGCAGCGGAGATGGGCTCTTTGGGTTGGCCGGAGCGGGTCACGTGGATGCTGTGACGTCGCCGCGTCGTCTGCTGCATAATGCCGCTCGTGCAATTTTAAAAACAAATTACGCCCTTACTTGGCACACAACTCAGCGCAATTGATTCTAAAATGTTCCTTTATTATGTCAAAAACTATTGTCGTTCCGTACATCTCCACAACATTGAAGAAACAACGATTTTCTCACGTTCCCCATGCATTTCTGACCGGAGTTGGAACGGTTGGAACCTCCGGGCGTTCGCCGCTAGTCGCCGAGAGACGGCGTTCTAGATTGCGCTACTCTGCCCCGAAGGAGCTATATAGTGCTCTAGCTACTGCGTTTTCAGAGACGACGCCATAACATATATTTTTTTCAGCGAAATTAAAAATTCGATTCTTTTTGCCTGCATGATTTGAGATGTAACCACCCATATATATATATATATATATATATATATATATATATATATATATATATATATATATATATATATATATATATATATATATATATATATATATATATCTTGTAAGGATGATGTTGAAGAACGATGATTTAATGCTGATGCATGAGATTTACAATGAGGTTTCTAGATCGACGGTTGGGGCCAGCACGCTCAAAATCCTCGAGCCCTCTCGTTTGCCTTTCGGTGCACGAGCTCGTCGTCCTCTTCTTTTCCTAACAGTGTCCCCCGGTCGACGGAGACGCCGGTCCTCCGGCGGCTGTTGGCGGAGCGCGGTGCTGGTATTCAGGTGTCCGGGCGGTGATAGTGCCGCATTCTGGCGATGGGTACAATGTCCGATGCGCGGGATCGGCAATCTCGAGGTGGCGACACAGGGGCAACCTCGTAGTTGGTAGCGCAAAATTGGCGGGTGACACGAAAGGGGCCGATGAACTTGCTTCGAAGCTTTTCAGATTTCTCGAGGGCACGCGAAGGAGACCAGATAAGAACCTCGTCTACGATGTTGTAAGTCGCTGGGCGGTGAAATGCATTGTAGCGCAGCTCTTGCTGTTTCTGGGATTGGGACGTGTGGATGCAAGCGAGCTGGCGGGCATCTTCGACGTAGGAGACGATATGCATGAGCCGGATAGGAGCCCTGGGGCCGTTCGTCCACGTAGGGTAGAACCGTGTCCAGTGGCGTGAAATGTTCTCGGGCGTAAAGAAGATGGTATGGTGAGAAACCAGTTCTTGATAGTCGAGCCGTATTGTACGCATATGGAATGTAAGGGACAACGGCGTCCCAGTTGGTTTGATTGCCAGAAACATACATCGAAATCATATCAGATAAAGCATGATTGAGGCGCTCGGTTAGGCCAGAGCCGTATATGGGGAGAGTTTGGTCCGCCTAAGATCTCGCCACCATAACGCTCTCCTCCTAAGCGAGCCAATCAGCACTCGCCGCAGAGCGGAGGCATGAGCGCATGCGAGTGAACTCTCGGCTGCTCCCAGCTGAGTGGGAGGGTCATCACTTTCGTTCATTCTCCAGGAGGAATGCATGGGATCTGCATCTAAATCTCGATTACTTCCTTTTATATCGCTGGCTCTGGCAAGAAAAGAATATACTGTTATTCCTAGGTGGGTTAAAAAGCTAATAAATGAAGTTTTATCGACGTATGGCCGAAAACTTTTATTCAGGCGAAAAAGAAGTCGGCCCTTAGCAGACGAAGCGTAGCCTCAGCAGTGCTCTTTTCCGACCAGTCTCTGACAGCGTTGCGAGAAAATGGCGGTCGTCTCCACTCTGCTGCTTTCTTTCCTCTCACTCCTTCGGCGCTCTCCTCCCCTTCATTTACTTTTCTCCTCTCCGGCGCCTTCGTCGCCACACCCACTGGCCAAACTCTCCGAATACTGTAAAACCCTTAATGTTCGCGAGCCCTTAATTTTCGCGAATGTCGCGAATTGAAAAATTCGCGAAATTTAAGGGCACGCGAAAATTTCGATCTTTAAAAATTTCAATGCAGGCATCTGGAATTCGCGAAATTTAGTGGCCGCGATTCTGTCCTTCGTGACCGATTCGCGAAAAATAGGGGCCGCGAAATTAAAGGGTATTACAGTATACGGCTTTGGGTTAGGCCATTCGTTTGCGGATGGTAGGCGGTTGCGACGGTGTGAATGGTGGAAGCCAGCCGCAAAACTTCTTGAAGAAGTTTTGAAACGAAGTGTGTTCCTCTATCGCTTATGATGTATTCAGGCGCTCCGTGACGCAACAAAATAGTTTGTAAGAACAAGACGGCAAATTCCTCGGCGGTGGCAGGTGGTCAATGACGGCAATTATCCACCTGTCGTTTGATGTGGACAGGGGAAAAGAGCCTAGGAAGTCGATTCCAATCCGCTGAAAGGGTCGTTGCGGTTGGGGAATCGGCCGCAGTAGACCCGATGGCGAAGTTGTGGAGCTTTTCTTCGTTCGACAAAGATGATATGATCGGACATACCGATTGATGCTACGAGTCTTGCCTGGCCAGTAGTAGCGGGTACGAATGCGGAAGTACGTTTTGAGAAACCAAGGTGTCCGGCAGTTGGGTCATCGTGATTGCTAGTATGATTTCTCTTTGTAATTGGCGAGGGATGGCGAGGAGCCATGGACGACCTTGGACGTCGTAGTTACGTCTGTAGAGAATGCTGTCGTGAAGTTGGAGCAGACTTGCACGGCGCAGGGTGCGTCGACTTGCATGGTTCGTTGGATGGAGTAGGCAGGAAAATATCTGACCCAACGTATCATCAGTTTGTTGAGCCGTACGAATGTCAATAGTGTCGAGAACTGCGGTAATATCGGCGAGGAGAGGATGACAGAAGGCGCGGGGTTATTGGGAAGAGGCAGACATGTACAAGTTACTAAAAAAAGTAATTAAGTTAAGTTACTGAGTATTGGCCTCAAAAGTAGTTTGAGTAGAGTAGAAATTACTCAAATGGAAAGTAATTGAGAAAATTACTAATTACCATAAAAAAGTAGCGAATTACTTTTGAAGTTACTTTTATATGCTTTTATGGTAAAAATAAAGTACATAGGTTTCGATCCGTTAACGAAAAATGTGTCATTTCTAGTTTGAGCTTTAGCACTGCCTGAGCTTGATTTTTTAGACAGTGCATGCTTGTTTACAGTGTTGCGTAAAGTACATCTTAAAAGTAGTTGAAGTAAAGTACAAAGTAAATAAGAGGTTATGTACTTCAAGTAAACTAGTATGTACACCAGGTGAAATGTACTTGAACTAACGTACTATAATTAGAATATATTCCAAGGTAAAGTACAAGTACTCTTAACAGAATCTTTCATGATGACCTTTCAGTTCCTATATAGTCTTTTTTTAACTGGTATCCATTGCTACAGCGGTAATCGGAGGTGCATCAGTTTTACGGAAATGGCAGCAAATATTGGATAAAGTCAAGTCGCCACGGAGTGGTTGTTTTACTCTTGCTGACGAGCTATTTGACATAATCAACTTATAAGGCACTTAATTGTGTCGGTCTTATAGCCGCCGTTACTTCATTCAGAGAAATGACCAGATGACGTCTCGAAAGAGCGTGTTTTCACACGACGATACGCCATTTTTTGTTTTCAAATTCGAGGAATGTACATTGAAGTCGGAAGTTTAACTTTCCTCGGAAGGTGCAAGTACATGCTCAGAGAATGTACTTCCAGTAAAGTACAAGTTTTCTAAATAGTAGTACTTTAAGTACCATGTACTTAGAGTACTTCCCAACACTGCTTGTTTATTTTTTACATATATATAAAAAACGATGGGGGAATCGTTAAGGTTTCTCGAACGATCTTCGAATATTCGAAGATCTGCATATACTGAGTTTTGGGAGGAAAGGCAACGCGAAAAGGTCGCCTTTGCGTTGCACTTTAGCACGCAATTATTCGAGTACGGCACAAACTACGGCAGCACCAGATGAGCTTCAGAGCAGGTGCTGCATTTTGTTGCCTCCTTTGAATGAGGATGCAGTGTTTCTACGCTAGGGAGAAGCGGGGACCAGCCCTTTCTCCAAATGGGTCAAGTCTCCTTGAGCTTCACACAAAGAAACGCCAGTCTTCGGCGCTAATCCAGCAGTTACTCGGCCTCCCTTGGGTCGTGTCTGTTCGCTCCCCGCGCCTCGTAGCAGTGTTGTTGCAGTGGGGGGGGGGGGGGGGGGGGGCTCGTGAAAATTTTTGGGGGGTTTCGGACTCTCCAAACTATTTTCTCCCCACCCCCCTTCCTACGCCATATGTTTCTCCCTCTTTGCAAATATCAGCTGATCTTCCAACATCTTATGTCTTTTGTGCAGGAATGTTTGTTGATAGGCAAAACAACAACTAAAATTCGAAAGTAATTTGTAATTTGAGTAGAAGTTACTGAGAAAAACTAATTAAAGTAAACTACTAATTACGGAAATAAAAATGTAATTGAAAGTTACTGAACTACTCAGAAAAGTAGTTAAACTACAGTAACTTGAGTAGAGTAGTTGAACTACGTACAAGTCTG
>JAZHYW010044532.1:0-15803 GCA_037355805.1 Ixodes ricinus | reverse complement strand
AATGGCAATACAGGAAGGAGGAGATCAGCGCCGACGCTCTTTCGCGAGGTTTCAAACGTGGCGGCTAGCTTCGATCGCCTGCAACAGGCTTTAACCTTTCTTCTTTCCTTTTTATACGCTGCGAAAATCCGTTTTGGTTGGCCTTCGATGTCGGACCATAAAAGTGTCGGCGGCGGTTTTGAAGGTTGTCCACGGCAGGCAGCAGCGATGAACGAGGGACGCTGGGGACGCCGCAGAGCGGCAGGAGAGCCAACCCTACTACGACCGCCACACGGCCACACACACGCCGCGACCGCAGCCGCTGCGATACGAGGCAATGGAACGGGAGGGAAGAGAAATCCCATGTACAGAAAGAAGGAACAAAACGCCGGAGAAATACATTAAAAAAAAAGGTTACATGAAGCCTGTAAGAAAAAAGAAATCCAGTTCTTTCTTTCTTTTGTACTTTTTTTTTAAAAAGTGCGGGGACGCCGATAGGAAGGGGAAATAAGCCTGTGTGTCTAGGGCTGCGTAGACTGGATGTTCCGGCCGTGGCGAAAAAAGAAGAAAAAAAAAATTAAGCCGCCGGCGATGTCGCCCGCTCCGACGCTGCCCTTTCCAGAAAACGGGGAAGGGGCTTTGTAGGGGTGAAAAGTCCGTTTTTTGAACGACCGTTTATTTGAAAGTTGGATTCGTACGTGTAGCTCTCTTCGTTTGCACGCCAACCGCACCGATGTACTCGTCAAAGCTAAAGCCGGGGTCACACGAGTCGCCGAAATCGAGATCCGTGCGTCAGCCATCGCCTCAGCAAACAATATACACCACTCCTGACAGCGAAGAAAATAAGCCAGGAGTGGCGTGCAAACGTGAGTGATACGAAGGAACAATCTAATTATTAACAACAGAATAAAACGTTAAATAAATAAAAATCGCAACAAATACATTTATAAAAGCGTTTTCACGGCACCCGCCAGAGTTTCCTCCTCCCACCCACGCGCTGATCCTCCCTCCTCTTCTAATCTCTCTCTCTCCGTTGCTCTTTCGCTAGCGCTACCAAAATATCGGAGCTTGTGCATTCCGATGCGTGACGCCCTCCCATCTGTTCTTTGCCGTTAAAACCGCTGAAACGACACTTCGCGTGACGTACACGACACGTATCATCAGTATGACGCCGCTACTATGCGCCGCCGCCTTGCGTGTGCTTTAATAGCAGACGAGACGACCTGAAACGGACGCGATCGCCGCCGACGGTTGGAAGCAGACGACGCCGGCTAGGAACGCGCGGCAGCAGCCGACGATTCCAATATTAAAACCACCTCAAAATCCATAATAATAAAAAAAGTCCGACTCTTCGCGGAGCATTACTAATGTCCCCTTTATATGGAGAATTAAGATATATGTAGGTGCATTTTAGATTAGACAGTCCGGTCAGGAGGCGCAGTAGTAGACAATTGTTCAGTAAACCGGTGTATGATCTAGTTGGAATGAAACCACAAGTTTCAAGGCAGCACGCTGGGAACGTTTCCATAACGCGGTGGCACTCATGGCTGCACACGTAGCAGGCGCGATCGGCCGCCGAATGTCGGAAGCAGACATGGAGGTAGGAAGCTTCTGGAGGCGACAGCAGGGGGAAACTTCCGGTTTGGAGAAGCACCCGGGCGTCCCACCGATCGTAACATTACAGTGTTCTAGATTCTAGAACACTGTAGCAACATCTACTCTCCGGCTTCACTGGGGATTTTCTCGTTTGGCTGGCTTTGAGCCTGTATGTCGCCCTCCCCTTATTCCTACCTCCATGGAATAGTAGTAGTTGTGTTGAAGTGAAATCGGGTAAAGAAATAGAGTCACAGACGACGGACGGGCGGCAGTGGCAGACGATTCAACTATTAAAACCGAAACCAGACTTGGAATTTAACTTCTAGTCCTATACTTGTCATCAAGATGTTGAATGTAACATGCTGGAAACGTTTCAGTAACACCGGGGCTTGATCGGCTCCATAAGTGGCAGATATGATCGGCCGCCGGCCGTTAGAGTTCGGAAGCAGACGACACCAGACAGGACGCGCAGCAGTAGCAGATGATTCAAACATTAAAAACGACGTGGAGTTTCGCTGCTAACCCTCCATGTCCTGTCTAACGGGTGTATCCTGTTCATTTTTCAATTCAGGCGGCAGAACCAGTAGCCCGTCTAACAGGTATTCTTGTACTTAATATTTTCATTGCAACAGGCTGGGAAGTTTGAGTATTGCCTTGCTCTACTCTGGCTCTGATTGGCCTCCACAGGGGTGTGGCTAACTTTTCTCAAATCTGTGGCTCGACTGATTCGGTGAGCCTTCGACTTTCATCAAAATTCGACGAAGTTCGACTTGCAAAACAATGTCGTCCAACTACCACGAAAAAAGGAAGAAAGAAAGAAAAGAAAAAGAAGGGAAACGTTATTTAAAATTAGTTTATAGTGCATTACATAAAATAGTTACCAACGTTTGCATTATAAAAGCAAAAAGACTTACCAGTTTTCGATGCTTTAGCTAGTTTTATATTACGGCGCAACAATTTTTGTACTTTGCGCGAATACCGCTTAAAACGAATCCCTGACGTTTATGACCAATAAAACACGCGTTTGTTTTTCCCCACGCAATCGAAGTCGTAGAAAAAATTAAAGAAAAACGAGCAGCGTTCACCATCATCAACTCGCAGCCAGAATACAATGTACTAGAAAAAAAACGGCCACGTGATCTGGAGCTGATTATATGCCGCCAATGTTGATCAGAGCCACGCGCTGAATTCCAGACACCGTAAGGGTTCGGCTGTTGTCGTCATTGTTGCGATCGGACCCGACTGCTCGTCGAGCTATTGATTATCACGAGCCCAAATCGAGTACTCACGCAATGCTCGTGTTCAATATATGAGCTGCATTCAAATATCGTCACTGGGGATACTGCCACCCCCATGCTGAGTCATCAAGTTTTGCGAAGAAGAGAAAACGCTCGCTTTTATCCTTGAAATTACACCGCAACAAAACGGTTTCTTGGCCGGTGGCGTTGCGAGTTCCAGTAAACTCGTGTAAAGTAAAAAAACAAAAAACACATTCCAATTGTAAATCGTGTCAGCGCCCCTTTAAAGTAAAACAATAAAGAAATATACCCCACAAATACTGCGCATTTCCTCCACCAGGTGGTGTCCGGTCGCTTTTAATTTTCGCACATGCTCACAGAGGTCGAATTTCAGGCGAATTTTCGTCGATTTTCAGATACAGGTTCGAAAAAGTTGAACCTGGTCGAACTCAATCCTCGGCAGGTTAGCGGGTTGTAGCTGTGTTCAGCATGTTCGGGTGTTCAAACGTGACCGAGAATTGAATGGCAGAGGTACTTATTCCCGACCTGGATTTCTGTTGTTTCGTGCCTTGTCGCTCCCCCTTTTTTTCTTTTTTTTTTTTTTCACACCGGGGTTACGTTTTCCTAGGACGTCACGAACAAAAAAGTAGGGAGGGTATGACGTCACCCTGAAAGGAGACAAGAGTGAAAAGAAAACCGGAAAGCTGTGGAAAAAATATATATCGAAACTGGACTGGCAAGGCTGGCAAAAAAGCTGTCGGAATAGAAACGGGTTAAACTCGCGGACGACCCGCTTTGTAATTTGGTCGGTTCTGCTGCTAATGACATTTCAAAGACAAACGCAACGTTTTCGTTCGGAAGAACAGGTATACCATACGGTCTGCGAAAGAATCGTGACCAAATGGTATCCCTGACTCGGTTACATAAATTGCGTAAATCAGTTTCTGGGCATCATATGTCTTAAGGTGGCGATGCAAGCGAGTTGGTTCATGACTTTGAAAATTGGAAACAGCGCGCAAAAAAGACGAAGACAACGAGAGAAGTGCACAGGACAAGCGCTGACTATCAACTGAAGTTTTATTAAAAACGGCTCAAACAAGAAAACACCACACAGCCAACCAACGCCGAAAAACAACCAATGGCGAAAACAACCAACATCATATGTCGCAATCTTATCCTATGGGCGAGCGAACAGCCTGTGCAAAAAAGTATCGCGAAAATTTCAGTCGGCAAGCTTGCTTGAGTTAAAAGTTATATATAAGAAAACAAAACAAAAAACATATTTCAACGCTTGTAGACGGCGATTTGCAGGCGGCCATGTATAGTTGGTGCTTGTGGCGAAAGAGGGCGCTACATACGCAGGGCCATCGGTGGTGCTTTGCGTACCCGTCTGTACGGAAGAAGGTATGGCACCAAAGTAACGGGTGGTGATGCGGACGAAACTGTACAGCATTCGCTTCTCGAGTGTCCAGCACTGGAACCTGCAGCAGGCGTCGGGGATCGCATCGAGCAAGCTCTTGGATTTACAGAACAGATCAAATTTGTGACGTGCACGAAGCGGACTCTCAAAAATTAATTGGCAACCGCTCAAAAGAAAGAAAAATCCGGTTTTTCATAATTGCGTACACATACACGCATAATAAGAAGGGAGTCACAAAATACCGTGTTGCTCTTTCGCCGCTAAGTTTAGCGGCGAAACATATACCCCCCCCCCCCCCCCCCGTCAAATTTAGCAGACGGTTGTCATGTGAGGGGTTCCTCAGAGTCCTGGTCCCGTCTTCAGCGTGACCTTATCTCGTGACGCCTTCGAGGTGACGTGGGGACCGTTCGGCTGGGGCGCGCTGGAGCGATACTAGTGGCGCCGTGCCGTGGACCAAATTCGCCCTACTTAGCCGTTTACTCGTCCTATCGCGCTGCCAGTTGGAATGGCGGGCACCGCGTTGAAGGTTTCTGTCCGTTAAAAAACTGTGATAATTTTTTAGGGAGGCGAACCTCCGCAAAGAAAGGTTGCCTGTGTGTTAGGTTTCCGGGTGGAGCAAATAATCTAGGCATAGGAATATTTGTCGTTTGCGAAGTGTGTCTCGCAAGTGCAAGACAGCGTCGACTGTAACATCTGCCTCGAGATAAATGCTCTTTTTCTTTATGGTTTCGCTAGCTGTTCAAAGTCGGAGCTCTTCAAAGTCAGGACAAAGATGAGGATGCAATATTGTTTAAATTGTCTTTTCGCGCACAGCTGCGCTGTCGCATACACTGCTTGAACTCGGGTCAGTTTTCTTAAAACTCGGAGTTACCGGCCGCTGAAGCATGCCGCGCCTGTTCTAATTCATCTGAATGAAGTTAATGACGAGGCACGTACAGCCTGATCGCAACACTGGGTCATGTTCTAATAAAAAACCGGAACGGTACTTCAAAAGGGCCGCCGCTTTTATTGTAACCGGTCTACAATAAAAATATTACTACATGTACGCCGCAACATCTTGATGTGTTTGCGCGCATCTGTCGCTGCCGTCAAAGCGGTAGAATCGCAATCCATGTACGTGCGTCAATAATCCACTTTTAATTTTATTAGTGAAAAGAGGGATCTCAATAGACTTGCATTTGCGTTGTAAAGCGTCACATTTTTTAACTTATCTTTATGTGACCGCAGAATGATAATTTTAAACACTGTTCCGGTTCACAACTAATAAAAAAAATTGCGTCACTATTTGTTTTGTTTGCTGTCTTGAGTCTGGTGCCAGCAGAGGATCGTCAATATTCCTTCACTCTCTCTCTGCAAGAAAAGACTATTTAACTTTAAATTTCAGTCATGAATGTTATAGTTACTGGCCTTTGTGACGTGCCCTGTCCTCGTCCTCTTAGTGGTGCTTTCAATTTATACATCTAACATTGCCAACACACTCTTATTGGTTGACCGAGGAATGTCCGGGTTTGTCCGGGATGTTTTAGAGTTCCTTGTAAAGTAATCATGCCTGATGTAGGTTAACTACATCATTTTAATAATATAAAAAAGAACTAGAGTACAGCCGTCAGTGTAAATCTCTTTTCAACTATGCGCTCAAGTCAGTGCGCAATACGGGCTATGATTATCAGCCCCATCTGCCCTCATGTCTTTCGCTGCTTACTCGCCTTCTCTTATAGGCATCGGAGAAACAAAATTGATAGAAATTACTGTGAGAGCGCAGGCGAGTTGGTGTGTATTTTAACAATTTGGATGAATTGCCCGAGACTGGGGCGAAAAAACTAAAATATCAACCGTGTATAAGAAATACCTCTTTCTGTTCACGGTTTATGTTTCTAGTTTTCTCGACCCAGTCTCCACTTATTCATCAAAATGAAAAATTGACAGGTAAGCAAGGTGAGCTGGGTTTAAAAAATAGTAACGGCATAATCGGGTTTATTTTGTCGACACCCACGGGGAACCATCCTAGCTATTACATTAGGAACATCTAACATTGCCAACACGCGGTCGACCCAGGGATGTAGTGTCTAATTTCGTGAGGCCCTTAGGAAGTAATTATACATGTTGTGGGGTAACTACATCATTTTAATAATATATAGAAAAACTAGAATACAGCCGTCAATTTCTTTTCAATTATGCGTTCAAGCAAGTACGCAATAAGGGCTACGATTATCTGCCTAATTTTTTCCCAAGTCTGTTGCCGCTTACTCCGCTTTCTCTTGTTAACATCTGGGAACAAAATGGGCGAGTAAGCAAGTGCTTAGTTCTCAAATTTAGTCTTTGATAAAAAAAAATGATAACTGCATATTCGGGTTTCGTTTGTAGACAGCCATGGGGGACCATCGTAGCTATTACATTGGGGACTTATCGTAGAACGTAAGTGTCGGATTGCGGGCACCACGGGCGCCAGCTCATACCGCCCCCAAGCAACGCAAAACTCCTGCATGCTCTCGCGTGTGACCTATCAAAAGTTCCTATTAATATGACAAGCAAGCGTCGCTGCTCTACTGAATCATGCGGCAAGATAGACAAATAAATATTAACCCTCTCCTCCCCACAGCTGCCGATTCATGCTTCTGGCGATCTTTCTTGAATCACCTCCCAGGAACCAAACAAAACTTTTCGGGAGGCGGATACCTTTTACGATGCTGTGACATTTGGGTACCTTTTGGATTCGGTACATTACTTTACGAAACACGAGGCCAGCACGACCAGCGCACCAGCCTCCCGCGTCGTCTGCTCCTCGTACTTCTCATCAAGTATGGGCGCGCCTCGCCAGGGGGAGGAGTGGCGCTGCATATGCGCGGCGAAACTTCATCCGCACAGCCCACTCACGGTCACGTCATGCGACGAGTTCACGCTGACGTCAGTCGGACGACGTCACCAGGCTCACGTCACGCAATGACTTCATGCTGACATCAGACAGATGACGTCATCACGTCACGCAATGACTTCATGCTGACATCAGACAGATGACGTCATCACGTCACGTGGTCAAGTCCCGTCACTGTCACGTGACGGTGGCGGGTCTGCAAACGTGTTCGAACCATACAAGCGTACGAAGGAAACTTGCTTCAAAGCAGTGTTGTTAGGCGTTACCGAAAAAAGTAACGAAATACGTTGCTCGTTACTTGCAAATAAAAGGAACGCGTTACCGACCTACGTTACCTCAAAATAAAAGGAACGCGTTACGTTACCGTTACTAAATAACGCACGTTGCTTTTGCTTTATTTTGGTAGTTAGGAATTAACACGTTTTACTGTTTTGACGGTACAAATATGCATAAGCGCCATATTTCGAGAGACATCATGCAAAAACTGAACATAATTACAACTTTATATTTTCCTACAGTTTCGCCTAAATACTCACGAGAAAAAACGCAAGAAAACGCAAAAAAACCTAAAAGAAAACTCACATAGCATAGTGCTTAAAAACACAAAAAAAATTTAGTGTAATTTTTTTTTTTGTGTGTTTAGTCTTGGGAAGAAGAAGTAACGAGTAACGTAAGCCCGTTATCCGTTTCCCGAGAGTTTGAGGGAACCGTTGTTGCGCATACGGTACGCCTGCCGCGACGAGCTGCGCATGCGTCCAGTGGAAATCGGCGAGCCACCGTATCGTATATCGGATGTGCAAAAACGGTTCCCTCAAACCCTCTACTGTTTTGACGAAAGAACCGAGTACTTTACTACGTTACCGAAAAAGTAACGCGCTACAGGTAACGCCGTTACTTGTAACGCGTTACCGCCAACGCTGCTTCAAACTTCAAAGCCGCTTGTGGCGTGTCTTCAGATAGACAGCGAACACTGCCTTTGGTGTGACTTGTGAGCAGCGCGGCTACGGCTCCAGGAAGCGTAAGCTTTGGAAATAATACCCTCAGGGGTGTAAAATAATACCCTTAGGGCGTAAGCTGAATAATACCCTTAGGGCGTAAAAACTTTACCCTAGGGAAGTGAAAGAAAAAAAAGTAGAAAGTTTTCGAGATCCAATATGCGTGTTAAAAAGGAGCCTTACGAAACACGAAATCCTATAGAGAACGTCCAGGACAGCTGGCAGAGATGGAATGGGGTGGAATTGGCCAACGTCGTGCCCTTGGGTATTGCCTAATAATATTAAAATATTACGCGCCTATCCCGTTATGACTTTTGTTTTTTTTTTCGGCGCATGGGCTTTTTATTGTTATTTAAAAGGGACGCGTCAGGAAACCGGGGGGGAGGAGGGAGGAGGGGGGGGGGGGGCTTCCGTATAGGAATTTGGGCAGGTCACTCTAGCGGAACGAAGACTCGAGCCTGCAGGTAATTTCCGGGGAGAGGGGCAAACGGAACAGTCTTAAAACAGAGTTTACGTTCGGGAATCGCGAGACGTGTATATGCTTTCGAAACTCCGCCGGAAAATGACTAGGCTGCATTACTATATATTACCTGCTCTGAAAATTAAAATATACACCTTTTTTTTTTTGTTTCTTTCAAAATGGTTCTGCTTTAGGACAATATCTTTATGGATATACAGCGTTCGTTTCTTCAAAACGTAGCATTAAACGAATGGAAAAAGAAATCTTTGGAGGTGCGATTGAATGTTGCGATCTATTGGTTGCGAAGTTTCGCGGCTTAGCTCATACTAGACGTTAATGAGCGATGGGACAGCACGTGTAGGAAAACACCCTTTGGTTCAAAATTCAGAGCCGTCTGGTGGCTCAAAAGGCAGTTTCACTTTCGACAAACTAATCTTTCGCACGACAATAGGAAGTTTGACAAGTCGTTCTCCGAGCACACAGTTCCGAAATCATGAACGCTGAAGCTGATCCTTCAGTGAAATCGTATACGTGAAATATATCATATTTTAGCGAATCGTGAAACTGGTGCAACCGTGTAAACGATGATGATGATGATAATGATTGTTTGACCGACAGCGCCATCTTCTAGTAAACATGCGAAACATTCTGCAGCTTGCAAATCCGTGGCGGTTCGTCGGCTCGTGTTTCCGGTTCAACGACTGATGTAAACAAGACGGCTGACGTAACATTTATCGGTCGAAATTTCAAGACCTGCGAAGCTAGATAGAGTAGAAAGTGTCTGAACGACCGCAAAGGTAGGTGGTGTGTCTCCGTCATCTTGAGCTTGAGCGATCGTTGGCGTTGTGTGCCGTCGAACCAAATCTTTTCGTTTGCTCGCGGTCGCCACGGCAGCTATAGTCTGGCCGCAGATCGCACAAATTCACTAGCATGCGTAGTTTACAGCATTCACGATCGCTTACCATTCTGAGCAGTCTTCGGAATACAAAGCGGGCACCCATAAGCGAAAACATTAAATATCCGCCATTGAAAGGCTTTAGAGCCAAACATGTGCCAAGATAGTGATTGAACCAACAGTCCGAAATAAATGCTTACGCATCCGTTGTATCTAATTCGTCCATCGTGTTGTACTGTCGTCTCGAACGTACAGTCGTCAAATATCGTCCTGTTGGTAAAGTATATCTTCAACTTTTTCCTTCATCAGCCTCAAGAAGGCCACCATTAGTTTGCCACAGATGCCATACACTGAGATGATGATAGTGATCAAAGTTGCCACACTGACTTTCGAAAAGGGTTCTATAGTGCAAACTCCCCCTCGCTCTCTGGTAAAATAGAAATACAAATACTAACGCAACAATGTCCGGTATGTGTTTTGCTTTCGCTTCGCCAAAATCATTTTCCGGAATTTAATTTCACGAAGAGATGATACTTAAAACTCTTGCTCTAAGTTGTTTTTAATAACATTGAACCCCCCCTCCCTTTTTCTATTTCCGCCATTTTATGCATAAATTACTATACATTAAGTGGCAGTATAGTACCATATTTTTTATCTCATCAAACTTGCGGATAGAGTGATATTAAAATATTATTTCAAAATTGAAGTATGCTCACTCGAGGACAAGGTGCAAGATATATGTATGCGTGAATGTATCAGTCAGGTGATAAGTTCACAGCCCGTGTATTGGCTAGGACATGGCTCGTCCGCTGCACCCCATCGACAGGTGACCTGGAGCATAGCTGTAAAACAGTCCAGAACAATAGGGAGTCCAGAAATGAGGTCGCGAGGTTACCATTGAAAAACGCCAGACGGAAAGTCAGTGCACGACATGAGATCGTTCATTGTGCACGTGTCTATCGCCAGGGTTCTGTAAAGCTGCTTAGAGGCCACAATGAAGCATAGCTAGCGTGTCAAATAAGGCCGCGTTTCCCGGAAGAGCAACGTTCCGAGTATTTCCTATCGCGGAATTGGCAAGCACGTTCTAATGTTCTCCAGTTTTTTTTTTTTTGTTTGTTTTTTACACTGGTGTTTTTTTTTTTTTGTGCGGCGTGATTTTGAACTTTTTGCCAAGAGTCCAGATTAGAGCCTCAACTCGCTAACCATGTGAAATTAAAAAAAAAGAGTGTTTCAAAATGAAAGTTTAGGTAATGGGAAGTCTCAGTCGAATACTACTCGGTCTAAATACTCAGCGGTCTTCCAGGAATCTCACCCGGTATTCACACAGGAGAGAAATCCGCGGAGGGATGTACATGCGTGACGTCATCGGCGAGCCCAGTTAACTCCCTCCTCGCGTTTACACGTACGAGGTGCCAGTGGGGGTGGTCAGCAATATTTACACCCCCCTTCCCGAGAACTTTGTAACCCCCTCCCCTAGATTGACAATCATGGATAAAATCCTGGGAGGGATGCCAGCGTGGTTTTTCTACTGACACCACCGCGCAGACGAAAACAACGCCGTCAAACAGGGATTATTTGTACCTCTTCCGCGGGGCTGACGTCATTGTGCCGCATCGCGAAAGCGTGACGCTTTCGTCACGTGATGCTTGCTCCGGGGAGGAAATCCCCGGAATTTCTCCCCGCGTGAATATCGCCGAGGGGCGGTGAAACCATTTTTCGCACTTTCGGTAAATGGCGCGCTTACAATGAATCCTTGACGTTCATGACCTATGCACGTTTGCAAGTCCGGCTTCAGGTCGCTGCTGCCATCTTGCTCGCTGGGGTGCGCCTGGACGCGTCCTAATCCGATTACGAAGCCCTGCTAAGGCGTCAGAGTCGGATTATGGCCGCGCACAAGCGCACCCCACAGGGCAAGATGGCGGCGCCCTGCGACTGGACTTTCCGGTGGCGAAAATATAAAAGATAAAATATAGAAAAGGAAGCAGCGTTCGCCTCCCCTCTCAACTCGCAGCGAGAATAGACCTTCCCAAAAAAGAGCGTGGCGGTGCCATCTGACTGTTCGTGCGTATGGCACGGCTTGCCTCGCTTTTCCGAAGCGAGCGAACACGCACGTGCGGAGCTGTGAAGACCACACGCGGGCCGCGATCTTGTAAAGCATTTAAAAGTCTATAGACCTTTTCAAAGAGCGTGTGGCCGGATATCTTGACTGTTCGTGCGTAGTGGCGTGCTTCCTCGCTTTCCGAAGCGACGAACATGCACGTGCGGAGCTGTGAAGACCGCACGCGGGACTGCGATTCGTAAACATTAAAAAAGTCTGATAAGCGGCCAGCTAATCTAGCGATTACGTGCCGCCAATGCCCATCACTGCCGCACGCTGGGGTTGGCAAGCCTGCA
Source organism: Ixodes ricinus (assembly GCA_037355805.1). Taxonomy (NCBI): domain Eukaryota; kingdom Metazoa; phylum Arthropoda; class Arachnida; order Ixodida; family Ixodidae; genus Ixodes; species Ixodes ricinus. The sequence continues at coordinate 3,954 of JAZHYW010044532.1, read as the reverse complement.
GGGCACGTGCCGAGTTTTAGTAACTCTCAAATACTGGACGCCATATTTGAGAGCGATGTTTAAAGCGCATGCTCAGATCGAGCTCATATGAATATAGACTGCTAAGACCTTCAATCTTGACGGTGCGGAATGCACGTTGCAAAAGAATCGCCGTCAGCACGCGCTCAGCATGCCGCGCACACAGCTACGGGCGCGCCAATGAATATACTCCCTATATTCCCCTCATTGCAGCGATTAAACCCGAAAGCTCGTCGAGACATTGATTGACACATGGATTGTCACGTGATCAATCATTGCCCACGCAGTGCTCGTGTCCCATCTTCGAGCCGCATTGGATTATCGTCCCCATCGGATAATCCGCCTGGCAACTCGAACTCCATCGACTTTTGCGAAGAGGAGACCGAAAGACAAAGTCCGCTTTAATAGGGAGTTTTATAGATCGTTCCGATGCCTATACGATACCCCCGATAACGATACGATGCATGCACAAAGGCGGCGGCGGAGTATCGGGTTTCGTTATCGGAGTCATCGGAACGATGTACTAAAACTCTGTTCTCTTCAACATACACTAGCGAGAAAGAAGCTCCTTGGTAGCTTGATATGTATAGGTGACATTCACTTGACGTCACTCGCTAGGTGCGCTGGTATCGGCCACCACGGTCGCCATCTTCGAGGTCTCCTTTTATCCCACGTAGAACGTAGGTGCCAGGTGCCGTCTGGCCGGACCTTTCAGCGTGGGTTAGCAGCATTTTACAACTTTAAAGGGTATTTTTGGCCGAAACTAGGGGTTATTCATAAGGCCCGTTCACACTCTTGCGACCTCTTAAATCTTGGTTCCTTGCGAACTCTTAAACCTCTTATAGCGAGTTCGTTTCACGGCACTCGTGGCCACGCGTGCCCACTCGCGGCGTAAAACGAGTTCGTTTCGGCAGGCACTCCGCGAGTGGTTGCACTCTCCGGGTTCGTTTCATCGGCGGCACCCACGCGTGCATGCACTCGCTGCACCGAGAAAATCGGGCGTGCGCCAAAATGCAATCCCGTCATGCCTCGCTCCGGCGAGGCCGGCGAGAGCGGGAGCAGACGACGAGGTTCGTCTGCTACGATGTGTCGCGGAACCGAAAGGAAAAAAAGTAGATTTTCTGATAGAAATCGCGTCCCGCGAGCGACGGAATCAAACGCTAGCTTGAATTGTGAGCGTCTGCTATTTCACGTGCTTTATTTGCAGGTTTTAAGTCGCTCTGTTGCCGTACAGTCGCTGAAATATACCAGTGTGTCAAGAAATGCTCAGAACAAACGCATCAGCGGCTTCCGAGATGTTTATCACCGTCCGTGTGCGGGTGAAAAATTGAACATTTGTCGACAAAACTCCCCCAGCAGAAACCTCTGACTGCCCAATAAGCATCAGAGAAAGCTAAACATAGTGACTCTACCCGAGGCTTGGGCAACATCATCATGTTTAACATTTACCTACGTCAGCCAACTTGCCCCGTCGTATTTTGTTCGAGAAAGCTCTCGTTCGAGAAAGCTCTCACCAAGGCTAATATCAGATCCACCTCTAATGACGATCGAAATCGAAAGTCCTCACGAAAAGGTTTGCTGGATATTCCAACAAACTAGATTTAAGCCGTACCCTTTCAGTGGTTCACGCATAATACCATGCTCAAACGGATCAAGCTTCTGCTCGGACAGCTTCATCAGTTTTCTTCAGTGTAAACAGTTATAAGAATTGAAAGATCGCGCAACCAGCTGCTTTGTAGACAGCTGGGTGCGGAAATTCACGCCGTCTGTAACTATCTCTACGGCAGCCGAGTTGCTTGAAGTCATAGCAACTATAAACTACAGGTTGCAGCGTTCAACGTTTGTAGATAAACGCTGGTAGTGACTGTACTCGCATTCCCACCCATCACTCCGAACAGAAAGGCGCTAGTTTCGGTTTGAGGTCGGTACCTTTTCTACAACATAGATGGCGGCAGCATCAGTCTGCTGCACTCGGTGCATTTGGCCGAGTTCGTTTGAGTTCAGAGGTCTAATCTGGACACTTGGCGGAAAAATCGGCGAGAAATTCTGGCGGCAATGATTGGCCGGCGCCAATGTCAAGTGTGGCATTGGCCAATCATGGCCTCCAGATTTCTCGCCGTCGCTTTCGCCAAGCGTCCAGCTTAGGGCCCCAGTTCTCCGTGCAACACTCTGCGGGTGCGATGCATCCGGGAGAAAACTCGAACGGTGCGAGTGCGTGTGAAACGAACACGCTATTAAAACGAGAGGACACAGTGGCGCCATCTATCGGGTTGCGGTGTAAACTTGACGGTCCGGCATATTTTCCATTTCTCGCGCGCATTATCCTTTCTTTCTTGGCTCGAAAAACTTTTGGAAACGCTATAAACGAGCCTTTCTTGCAGATATTACGCACATTCAACCTCGGAAATGCCGCAAAACCGTCGCTCTTGTGAAATGCAGTTCCACGATCACCGCATAGATGGCGCCAGAAATGAAATTTTAAGAAGTTTTAACAGATCTGGTCTCTCTCGGTCGTACTCAGTCGCAAGAGTGTGAACGGGCCTTTAGACTTGGTGCTTTTGAGCGCGTGGTAGGAATATTGTTGTGTGTGTTTTAGTTCGTTTTTGTCGCTATCAGACTTTTCCGCCGCGGCCGCGTTGCTCCATCGGCTCCATGTAGCGCTCCGTGTCGCGCGCCGTGCCCACGGCGGTAGCTCTTTTGCAAGAACTGTGATTTTCTACTTTGGGGCTTTTGTAGCACGGTGAGATTACTCTTTGTTCTGTTTTGCTAGTTTCTCTTATTGTTCTTTTGCTCTAGCGGATTTTCTGCATCTACGGCCGTATAACCGTGTTGCTCCATCGCCTCCGCGTCGTAACGTCGTGCCTTCGGGGTTCGTTCTGTGTAGAAACATACCGTGCAACTCACCGAGTGTGCAGCATAATAAAAAATGCGTCGCATTTTTCATTAGCCCGAACGATTTAAAAACCGCTATACAAGCGACTTGGCGAGCGACGAGACAAGCGACGGCGACCCGCTTCGCTGTCGCTCGGTCACTCGCGCGACGAGGCAAACCGCATGAAAGCGACGGACGCAAACGATCAAGGAGATGAGTGCTAAGTTTTCTAGAAATCCAAACACCGAGCTACGCGACGAGCGACAGTGAAGGGTGAACCGCATATAAGCGATTTGGCGAGCGACGAGACAAGCGACGGCGACCCGCTTCGCTGTCGCTCGGTCACTCGCGCGACGAGGCAAACCGCATGAAAGCGACGGACGCAAACGATCAAGGAGATGAGTGCTAAGTTTTCTAGAAATCCAAACACCGAGCTACGCGACGAGCGACAGTGAAGGGTGAACCGCATGTAAGCGATTTGGCGAGCGACGAGACAAGCGACGGCGACCCGCTTCGCTGTCGCTCGGTCACTCGCGCGACGAGGCAAACCGCATGAAAGCGACGGACGCAAACGATCAAGGAGATGAGTGCTAAGTTTTCTAGAAATTCAAACACCGAGCTACGCGACGAGCGACAGTGAAGGGTGAACCGCATATAAGCGATTTGGCGAGCGACGAGACAAGCGACGGCGACCCGCTTCGCTGTCGCTCGGTCACTCGCGCGACGAGGCAAACCGCATGAAAGCGACGGACGCAAACGATCAAGGAGATGAGTGCTAAGTTTTCTAGAAATTCAAACACCGAGCTACGCGACGAGCGACAGTGAAGGGTGAACCGCATATAAGCGATTTGGCGAGCGACGAGACAAGCGACGGCGACCCGCTTCGCTGTCGCTCGGTCACTCGCGCGACGAGGCAAACCGCATGAAAGCGACGGACGCAAACGACCAAGGCGATGAGCGCTAAGTTTTCTAGAAATCCAAAAACCGAGCTACGCGACGAGCGACAGTGAAGGGTGAACCGCATGTAAGCGATTTAGCGAGCGACGAGACAAGCGACGGCGACC